>PVLA01010395.1:0-63767 GCA_004027455.1 Hydrochoerus hydrochaeris | reverse complement strand
AGTAGATTTTATTTTCCTGGGACATAAACTGCATGAGGACTTTGTCAATGTTAACTGTTCAGGAGGCCTATTTTGTTCAGTTTGGTTATAAATTTCTGTCTGATCTCAGGTAGATGAAGACTTGGAAGGAGTGAGATGATTAAACTGGAGGAGGAGGACTAGAAGCAAGTGACAACTGAAGTTTTTCTTTTCGTTTTTTCCTTTTCCCCATGAAGTTAAGATCCTTGTGGGGCTAGTCTCCCTAGATTCAGAGGGGCCTCACTAAGAAGAAAAAGTGATCAGGAGGGATAGAGAAAGCATTAATGTTCAGGGGCTAAAGGTGATGGAAGTCGGAATGCCTAACATCCAACTCTCTCCCCTTCTCTTTCTCCTACCTTACGTCTTCTCTTCTCCTTTCTCCATCTTTTATCATGGACATGATCTCGTCCTGTTGGGGCAACCAGGTACAATGCATGTATGGTGCTGCTATGGTGATAAAGTATGCGGAACTTCGGTCCCAGTTCCTTTGAGCAAGGAGGTGATGATAACCTTCCCTGCCAGGAAGAACATCAGTAGGCAGAGTCAGGCCTATCTGTGAGATCACAGTCCAGAAAAGCTGAACGCCGTTCTCATCAGGAGTTCTGAGTTTGCTTGGACATTTTCACAGCTTCACATTAGTGGTCCCTGCAGCAAAACAACATTTATGTTTGGATGCAAATAAGCAGGGGAGTGAGCAGAGCCATCCTTCCTGTGTGTAAATGCGGGACACGCCCTAATGAACATCAAATGCTTTCAGGTTTTTACATGAGCAGATCACTGGCATCCAGAACAGGGAAGTAAGCACATCAAGACAGAAATTCACTCTAAGTGCTAGTTGCCAGGGAGGGGAGGCTGCATCATTTACTGGGTTAGTTAAGAACTGTACACAGTCTGGGACACTCCTTCTGCTATGTGGGTTGTGGGCCAGATGAGAAGAGAGGCCTGGGGGTGCTCAACAGATGCCCCTCTTACTGCTTCATCTTATTTATAGTTCTGGGAAGAACCCACCACTCAGAGCTGGAAATTAATATTGCACTTGCACGATACCAGAAGGCAACTGGAGGATATGGGATGGAAGTGCTGTGGGCTTGGAACAATAACCCCACCAACTCAATTAAACGAGTTGTCGCTGGTCTGTGTCATCACATTCCCCTCTGCAAATGGAAACACAACCGCCCTGCTGACCATCAGGGGACTGCAGCTGAGCCAGGTGACCTGCAGCTCAGGATCTTGGAATTATTTGTGAATACTGACACATTAAAATTCAGAAATAGCTGCAACTCACAGATATTGTGAGAGCTTCCCAAATTCCCCAAGTTAATTTATCACCGAAGATGAAAAATTCCAGTCACTTCCGCTGCACATTGCAGAGTCAGTGAGTGAAGCCATAGTGTTCCTAAGGGGCATTTTGAGAACATTTGCTGAGGATTACAGATGCTTCTGGAACGTTCCTCTCCACATCCACAACAACATTAAGTGGAGACATCAGGGATCGAACTGCACACATCTGTCTGAGCAAAGTCATTCCAATGTGATGCTCTGGCCTCAGACACTGTGACAAGACTGCGGGCAGAATGGAGATCAGTGTGTCTCCTGTGACACAGGGGAGGAGGGAGATGCATATGGGTTCCAGCCTTGGATCTCACGGCCACTCTAGAGGGGACCAGGAATCATGCTAGGGAACTTAAAAAATGAGTAAATAAGTTCTGGGTATGTAGTTTATGGTGGAGTACTGGTGTGGCATGAATGAAGCTCTGAGTTTCTTCTGTATCATGGGAAGGAAGGAAGGAAGGAAGGAAGGAAGGAAGGAAGGAAGGAAAGAAGGGAGGGAGGGAGGGAGGGAGGGAGAGAGGGGGAAGGAAGGAAGGAAGGAAGGAAGGAAGGAAGGAAGGAAGGAAGGAAGGGAAAGAAAGAAAGAAAGAAAGAAAGAAAGAAAGAAAGAAAGAAAGAAAGAAAGAAAGAAAGAAATGGAAGGAAGGAGGTAAGGAAAGGGAGAGAGGGAGAGAAAGACAAGAAGAAAGGAAGAAAAAGAAAGGGAGTACAAAGGAAAGAAGGGAGAAAGAAGGGAAGGAATGCTTACATGAACTGCACACTCCTAACCGCACCACACCCTCCCCGTCTCCTCCAGGGTGCCCAGGGATGCAGCACCCGCCGTTCCTTACCCAGGCATTGCTCCAAGAGGGCTGTACATTCAGACTACATGGGAAGGGAAATTAAATATTTTCCCTGGAGATGCAATAAATAATCCCATGGTGCTTCAGCAATGAAAAGAAGTGGGGGCAGGTTCTGGCCTTCTCTTTGTGGGTCTGAGTTGTTCATAGGAACCAGCTGCTTCCTCCTCACCTGTGCGACCCTAGCTCTCGCGTGATTTCCAGAGACCTGTGTCCTGCGAGTTGTAGAACAAGAGAACTGGCGTTTTCTCCCATGAGGTAAGTACTTTGGAAAAGACTGTGTTTACCATTAAAAATTCGCTCTCTATCTTTTTGTCTTCAGGTTGAAAGATTCATGTTCACCTTTGGGACGTGTTCGACAGCTACAAGCTGTCCCCTCTCAGCCCATGAAGTGGAGCTGACTCTGGGCTCTCTGAAGCCAGTGACGAGGGTCACGGAGCCTGCGCATGAGGCTTTGCTGTGGGCTCTGGGTTTTGCTTTCCACCAGAGACAGGAAGGACGTGAGACGAAGCAGATTTGCCCTCAAAACCAGGAGTCAGGACAATCAGCTCTCCCCTCAGCTGCTCACACTGCTTCCTGCTGCTCCTGACACTCCAGAGCTGTTCACACAGCCTGGAGGTAGGGGTGTGTCAGTCAGCTCTTCGTGGCTGTCACAAAATACCTGAGGACGTTAACTTAGAGGAGGAAAGATCTGCTTCGAATCACAGTTCAGGGATTTCGGTGCATGGCTTCTGGGCTCCATTGCTTGGAGGCCTGTGAGGAGGCAGAAATGTCCTGGTGGGAGGCTGGTGCTGAAGGAAAACTGCTCGCCTCTTGGCACTAGGGAGCAAAGAGGGAGGGGCCAGGGCAACATAGGGTCCCCAAGGCCACACCCCCAAATCCTGCTCCTTCCACTAGGTGCACCCTGCTAAGTTTCCACCACCTCCCAGTAACCTTAGAATGTGGACACAGAAATAGATGAATTCATCGCCATCATGGAGGCCTGAGGCCCCACACTCTGGTTGATCCGTGGCAGCTGTGACACATGTGTCCCTCCCTAAGTGGGGACATGTCCAAAAACGCATCATCTGTAGACAATGGGAAGCCATATACTAAAAACAATGACTGAAATGGATTCATAATGGGCAAACCACCTAACTCTTAAATGACAGAAATGACATCCAAAGGGTGATGAGACATTCTGTGTGTATATAATTTACAGAAACATATTAATAAAGGAGAGTGCATGCATTTTGCAAAAGTATAAATATGAAAGGACACGGGCAAAATCACTCCTCCCCTCCAAATATATAAGGAATATTAACAGTGTTGCTGAATTCTGGTTAGAGCCAGTTAATCTAAGCAAATCTGGTGTTTGGTTAGCAAATCTGCAGGTGGGTACCAGGTGTTGGAATTAGGTGTTAAGGATGGATTAGCATAAAGCTGAGACTTTATTTAATGTAATAAAAGGACTGAGAATGTAACTAGAAATCACATTTCCTATAAGATTTCTTTTTAGGACTTGAATTTTGACAGATCTTAAAATTGTCTCCCAGTACCCCAGTGGTGTGTCTGGCCTTTTATGGAGCAAAGTCCATGCATAACTGGACTCACCACCGTTACCTCTCAGGGAACCAGGGGCCTCCAACAGATGAGGATGGATTCTCCTGACAAGAGCAGATGAAGCAATTGCAAATGCTTAAGTGTGATTTTCGATCGCTGAGTGACACTACTATAAAGCATTACTTCTCAAAATACTATTGCATGACCCTTTCCAAAGCAGCGATCACAGACTCTTACCTTTGTGTGCCTCACACAGGAGGGTTTGTGCTGGATCACACCAGTGCATTTCATCTGGGGTGCTGTTTGTAGGAGGCAGAGGTTTTTCCCAGTATTTGGCTTTCTGATGAACCTTCTCTGCGAGGTGAGCCCTGTAAATGAGAGAACAGTGGCTGCCTGGAGTTCGCACAGCCTCTGCAGTGGGGCTGCTTTCTGTGTGGGTGGAGCACTAAGTTCAGCTTCTGTTGTTTTCTGCAGCTTCTCTGATATGTGAGGTTATTTTCAACCTCCACCCTACCTGCTATGAAATTAAACTTTGATAATGTTACTCAGAGCTGTCCTCTTTCTCTTTTGACCCTCAAAATATACTCTCCTCTCTTGTGTTGTCTTTTCCATCTTTTGATACCTAGAATAAGTGCTGGGAAATTTAGTGATTTTAATTCAAGGATATTTCTGAAATCGAAGCTTGCTAAGTTTCCTCTGTAAAATATCAAGATTCCCATCATTACGTCTTACTATTTTTACACAATTTGGGATGAGGTTACAGAGTCTCCTCCTGGGACTTCCCTGTTGTGTGTTACCCTGGGACTCATGGGACGAGGCATTTAAAGGTGTCATTTTCAGCTCAGGTACCAGAGTGAAGAGAGAACTTCGCTCTAATAAACCGTGTTATGAATATATCATTTTTCTTGGGGAACTGTTCTCATTCAAATAACAAACATTAACCCGTAGACATCGGCTAGATGTAGACCCGTAGACTCGGCTGTATTACTTAAAAAATAAAAATCTGTCGCCCTACAGGTCTTCCAGTATGGTGGGTGGATGGCTCATTAAAGGCTTCCAGTAAGTTGGTAAATGACAGAAAGAAAACCGAGATATGAACGAGTGCCTGTGGCAGTGGCGCTATGTCCCACTGGGTGTCACTCAGAGTTGCTGGCCCTGGCTCGCTGTGACCCACGGCAGTGTCCATATCCCCTCTCCCTCTCACCCCTGCCTCCCTTCTCGTGCTGGCCACGGGCCAGGCTTCAGGAACATGCGCTTCTCCTCGTGTTACCTGCCTGGAGTCATCAGCGGGTTCCGGTCTCATTCCCTGCCTCTTTGGACTTCTATGCAAAATGTCACAGGCAGCATGGCTTCTAAACAACACATGCTCATTTCTCACCGTTCTGGAGGCTGCAGAGCAAGCAGGTGAGAGACCGCCGGTAGGCGAGGGGCCGCTTTCTAAGACAGGGTATTTCCTCAATGGCGCCTTACGGATGAGGGTGTTCTTCTACCTCCTTCATAAGGACATCGATCTCACATGTGAGCGATCACACAGGATATTGTCACACTCAAGGCTTCTGCCTCCTAGTTCTAGGTATCACCATGGTTGTTAGGGGGGCACAAGTTTGAAAGGGACACAAACATAAAGACCCTGGCATTCACCCTCCTCAGGTTTGCATCCTGAAACCCTTCCATCCCCATGTGCCTGGGAACAGGAGGACCACTGAGGACAGCTGCTCTGCATGTGGGCTTCTGGGTGACACGCAGGGTGAGGGACAGGAAAGGCAGAGTCTTCTGAGAAACTTGTCTCAGCCACTTTCCTCGTCACTGGGACAAAATATCCAACACCTTAAATTTAAAGCAGAGCTTTGTTTTGGTTGATATTTTTTAGAAGTTTTTAAAGAGATTTAACCCATAGTCACTGGCTCCAGGGTAGAAGTGACATGGAGAAGGGTCTGCTATGGAGAAAACCACTCACATCACGGAAACTGTTAAGCAAAGGGGGAACCAAGGAGCCAAGAAGAGAGATATGAGCTTTCCAGTTGGGTCCTTAGCAACTGTCTCTTTCAAAAAATGAAGACCTCTAATGTCAAATTAGCTAGAGTCTCTGTGGCCCAATCTTCTTCCAAGAGCTCCACTTTAGAGCACATGAGACTCTTGAGGGAGACACCTAGGTATAAATAATAACACCCAACTCTGGGCACTAAAAGATTCATGCATAGCTCCTTATGAAAAATGCATTTAGTCTATTTATCAAAGATTTAATGGTTTCAGCAGTGCTAAAAAGCCCAGATCCAGTGTTTCCTCTGTGACTCAAGGCAAACTCTTCTCTAGGTAAATAGTTCCATTCCAACAGGTAGGAATCGGGGATAAAAAAGAATTGGACCAAAGCACTACTGAGACCAACACCACAAATGCTGAGTCCCACAGCTCTGTGTCCAGCACCTGGTGAAAGCTGTGGTGAAATGTGAACTCTAAGTGATGCAGAAAACCCAGATCCCTCTGCATTGCTTGCTGTAGCCCCCATGGTCTCTGTCTTGGGCAGACACTGCTCACTGCCAACAGATAATTCATATTCTTGGTTTCTACAGCTTCCTGGGGTCTTCCATGCATTATTGGCTTCACTTTTAGTGCTTTTCACTTTGTCCTCTGAGGGCCATACTGCCTGGCCTCCTAGACCTTCTTCTAAACCTCAGTGGAAGCCTCCCTGACCCCACAACTCTTGTGCTCTGCATGCATGTAAATCTCACACCATGGGGCATGATTCTAAGGTCCTCTAAACAGTAGCCTGGCCCTTTTGTATCATGACTGCAGAGGTTTCTGAGAACCTGGGTGGCTAAACACTGAACCAGATCCCTGGGAACTAATTGTGTAAATGGCTGTTCTCAATCAGGGTGCTCTGGGGTTCTTTTCTCAAAACAAATCTGTTCAGTTTGGCAGAATGCCGTGTGGTACCTTGCTGTTTCTGAGATGCCTTCCAAACATCCTTCTTATGGTCCTGATACAAAGTACTTGGCTTCTGTTTCACGCTAATCTTTTCAGCAACCAAGCTTGCTTGCTTGCTTGCTTTTTTTTTTGTGGTACTGGGGATCAAACTCATCACCTCACACTTGCTAGGCAGGTGCTTATGCCACTGAGCTAAATCCCAGCCCTCCAAGCTGCTTTTGACCATGCTGTTTCAGGCCCTTCCTTTTTGGGCAAACAGAAAACTTTTCAAATGGACTTTTTGCTTCTAATTAACAAACATTCTTCATTGAACATTAACATCTGTTTGAAAATCTTCTTAGAGTTTAGAACTATTAATGCTTTCTAATTTTATAATAGCTCTGAGACACAGGAGATATCAGAGTCCTCAATATACGGATGAGTAAGCAGGAGTCATGAAAGGCCTGTGGCCATGGGTGGTCAGGTAGGACTCCCAAGCCTTCTACACGGGTCCAGACACAAGTCATCTTCTTCTTTCTGCCGCATTATTCCAAGATGACAAGAGTTGGCTTCAGGCCACACCTGATGCAGTCAGGATCAGTGCCTGTCTTCTCAGTTTACAGTTCAATAATCTTGGGCAAAAACTGTAAATTATTTATTCCTCATTTGCCTTGTTTATAAAATGAAAAAAAAACAGTGGAGCTAATTTACAACACAGCATTAAACTGGAGCTTTAAAGTGTCATTTTTGTCATTTCACCATTCTGCCATTCTCTGGTTCCATAGACCCCTTCCAGTGTAATCACTTTCACAGCATGGAATTCATGACATTTTCCTGAAAGTTGTATCACCACTCCCACCCACTATACTGTGTCAGGCAGATTTCCCAGTGTTGGACACAATAACTGATATCCACAATTTAAAGGAGTTGAGGCTTAATTTGGCTCACGTTTGAAAAGGATTCAGTCCATGGTCAGCTGAGTCCACGGCAGACATGTCATAGAGGAAAGGGTGTAGAGGAGTAAAGCTGATAGTAGCTGGTGGCAGGAAGCAGAACAAGGAACTACACCAGACAGGGAGAGGTCAGGGATCAGGAAAGAACCCCAAAGTGACACCTCCACGGCTCACCCAGAGAACCTAGGGGCTCCACCACTCCCCCAGGTTGGTGTCCCACACTAACTTTTGCACATATGTTTTCTTCCTCTTTTCAATATCATGTGTTCCTATATATTTTTCTTATATCCATGCTTCCTGTCTCTCTTTCCTCACTAGGATGTAAGACCCACAAAAGTGGGTGTTTTCATTTACTTTTATCCACGCTTTGAGCTCCAGCTCAGAGCAACACCTGACACATCACAGGTGTCCAGTGAAGAATTATTTTCTTAATCATTGAAGCCAACTGTCAATGCGAAGGAAAACAGCCCTCAACGCTGGGAGGAAATGAGATTCTGATGGAGCCCTGACACCCTTGCCCCTCCTCGCAAACATCCATCTTCCCCCAGCAGAGGGGCTTTCTGGTCCACAAGTGCAGATCGTTCCATTGCATTCTGCCACTCTAAATGACCCTTTCATCACCGTCATTAGTCACATTGTCAGCTTTTGGGGACTAAGAGTTAAAATGCCACCCACATTTCGCTCTGCTGCAAGATCTCACCTTGTGAGGTTCTGCACAATCACGGCCCATGCAAGTGAACTCTTGCACAAGGTGTCCTGGGATGAGAGCCCTTGACAACCTGCTGATGATGTGAATATCCTGGAGAAAGAAACTCAATATCCATTAGAGACGCAGAGAAAAAAGCTTGAAAATGTGGTGAGAAGGATATCCCAGAAGTGACCGGTAGCTGTGAACCATGCTTCCTGCCCTGCAGGGCAGGAGGAGGTGCTCTCCCTTCCTACTGGGGAGCTCCCACGGGGACCACCCTGGCCTGAACAAGGTCACAGCCTGCCACAGCCTCAGTTGTCAGTACCTGGCCTCCGAGTCTCTGCTCTTGAAGTCATGCAGGATCTTGTCCTGATTTTCTCCATTTAAACTGCTCAGTTTCCTCAATTGTGTAATGAAGATAACAATAGCATTTACTATCACAAACTTCCACCATTCAATGTCTTGCTGCTCTGTGCTTAGGTTAGGTTTTGGTCCATGGCTAAGTGTTAAGTCTAGGTTTTCATTATTATGTGAAATTAGTTTTAGGTTCACTTTCCGTTGACTGCTGTGCTACACCTGTTGTAGATTTTCTTTTTATGGGCATTGGTTCTCATATGTAATCTCTGGTCTAAAGTCCACTTGATTCTGGACCTCTGCTCCCCACTCCTGACTACTCCAGGGATGCTGGGGAAGGGAGCTGCTAGACAAAGGTGCTCACCTGGTTCTGTGCAACCGGCTCCAGGGAGGGGAGACAGGAGGAATGGAATGGCCACAGAATGAGGAGAGAGATGTTTCTCAGGCCTGTGAGCAAGGCTGCTGGTTAAAAAGGGGCTTTGATGAGAAGAAGTGGTTACATTTCTCACACTGTGTTCTTTACTACCATATGACATTTGAATTCCAAAACATTCAGCTATACATTTAATAGATTTTCCTATTGGTAAGATTATCACCTCCATGTTCCAGTTGCCTTCCAAATGCCCCTTCTCTGCACCTGTGAGACTCTTAGGGGACACTTTAGATGTAAATCAGAACACTGGTTTATGTGTATCTCTCCTCACCAGAAAGTGAACTCTGTGAAAGAAGGTCTGGACTCCTGCTGGTCTTTGCTCACACAACCACCACAGGTACCTAAACAGGCACTGTTAAGTTAATAAGTGAAAGTATTAGTTAATGAGCTCATGTCTCTACCTTTTCCAGTCTCCTCTGAGGGTCACCACACCTCTTTTCTTTTATCTACTCCAAAGTGACATCAGATTTTAAGACCCTGTGGCCTCCCAATGAGTTGACCTGTGATACCATCTTGGTTTCTTCTCATCTCCACTCCATTTGCACCTGAACTCAAGACTGCAGAGAGGCATTCTGGGAGGCAGCTATGTGAGGTAAAGCAAGCCTCGAGGGCAGGTGGATGTGACACCACTTGCTCTAGGATATCTGTCCCCATCATGATGGTTGAAGCTTTGTCAGAAATGTTTCTGGAGTCTTCTCTGTCAGGCTAAGTTCCTTCCTCCTCTCTCTCACAATCTTTATTCCCAGTAAACTGGTATCCTCTTAACCCTGTCTCAGCATCTATCTTCCAGAGAGCAGAACTCAGGGAACATCATTCCCCAACAACACCTCCGAGACACCAGACTGCTCAAGAAGTTTTGAAAAATATAATTATCTGACCACACCTGAAAATTGGAAATGCGCAGGTTAGCAGATTCCTCATGTCTCTGTAAATGGAAGGTCTGGTGCCCCTGGCCTGGGATTCTTTGACTTTTGGTGGGCAGCTTGGCAAAAGGACAGGCAGGTTACTTCAGTGCCACAGCCCTGTGCCCACTGCTTGTGCTGGTATCAGAGGCGGGTGGGTATTCAGATCTGTGATTTTCTTGCTGCTTTTTTTTCTCATCATAAACTTCTTTTATTGAAATAATATTTTTATCCAAAGTTGGCAAACAGAAGATAGTCCTAGTGTCATGGCTGAGACCTAGAATGTCCCCTGGAAGGCTCATGTGCTCAGTTGTTGGGCTTTTGGAAAGTACCTGGATTGTGGGAGTTGGGGTTTTGGAAGGTGGCTGGATCATGGGAGTGCCATACTCATCCATGGGTTAATCAATCAACATGTTTAGAGCTGAATGTGCTCTTAGAAGGTGGGGCCGGTTGGAAGAGGTGGTCCCCGAGGTTGTGACCTAGAAGGGTGTGGGCTCCTCCCTTCCCTCTCTGCTCCCTGGTCATCATGAGGTGAGAAGTTTTCTTCTGCCAGATCCTTCCACCATGACATACTTGCGCTGGAGCCAGCCTCACACACACTGGACCCTCTAAATACCACGAACCAAATTCTGGGTGTTGTGCAGTCTGCCCAAGTGATGAGGAGGATACCTAGGAAGCTAGTGACTTCTAGAGAAGTAAGAGGTCCTGCATTTGTCTTGGAAAGTTATTTAAAATGCAAATAAAAAGTATAGACCTGAGAAAATTCCCCAGAACTCTTCACTCTGTCCTGGCACCTGCTTGAAGACTGCAGGGAACTGATCTTCTTCAGACAGCGAGTGGCATTAGTGGTGCAAATTATCTGAGCAGTGGAGCCAGTGCGGATGCAGTGGAGGCCACAAGGGGAAGTCAAGGTCAAGGCTGTTCCTTGCTTGTTCTTATTACTCTTCCAGCCCTGAGTGAGTCAATACAACCTCCTCTAGAAAACCTGTTTATTTGGATGTCAATTCATTTAAGCCCAGAGAAAGGTAAAATTGCTCATCTAGAGTCTTGCCCAACCACTATGCCCTTGGTCTCCAATTTAAAGTTTCCCACATCTAGAAATTTAAATATTTCATTATTTAGCTCAAACCTTCATTTGGTCTCATTTATGGATAAGCATTAAGAAAGGAAAGCTGGGTAAAGACATGAAAACCCTTTTTTTTGCTAATGAGAGACATCTGTTTATTCCTTTTCTTCCTTTTTATGTGCATTTGCTTAATAAGCAAGTTTTTTTCTTTTGATAATGAAAAACAAGGCTGCCCTGACTGGGGAGACTGATCAGATTCTTGAGCAATGTTTTGAAATTAAAGATGCACTTAGCAAAACTGCTGCTGTTTACTAGGAGGGAGCTGAAGAAGGAAGAAGCATGTTCAGGGAAAGAAGAGAAACCAATGGCTTGGAATATTACATAGCTGTGGTCATTGCAGGGAACCATTAACAGTGTCCACGTCCTAACCCTAGAACCCAAGAGCACTTCACCTCACATGGCAGTGGGAATTTTGCAGGTGTGCTTAGGCAAGAGATTTTGTGATAGGAGATCATGCCATAGTGTCTGGATGTCCTTGTCAGAGGAAGGAAAGAGAGCTAGTCAGAGGGGGACATGTGATGAAGGAAGCAGAGGTTGCAATGCTGAAAACACAAGAGCCAGGTCTCTGTAGAGGGCAATGTATCCTCCACGAACAGTACTGCCTGCACCAACACTTAAGATTTATGATTTCTAGAACTTCAAGGAAATAAATTTGCAATTCTGTTAAGAATTTTGGGCTGCAAACTCATTTCCACCACCACTCACAGGAAGCACAGCAGCACTGAAGTCGGGAGCTGGTGAGCCCAATGGAGAACGGAGCTGGCAAAGGGACCTTCATTAATCCACAGTCAGTGCTGGGAATGAGACGCCTTCCACCATGGGAAGGGTGAGACCAAATGGGCGACATGTTAGAATCTGGCAGGAGGAGCCTGAACTGGGAGTGACAGTGACTTCAGTTGGTTCCTCCCTCCCCAGAACAGATTCCTAGGATTTACTTGGACTGGGCCACACCCCTGGCCGGGACCCAATGAGCCACCCCAAATCAATTCCCTGCACCTAGCATGCACTAAACGGGTGAAGGCTGACCAGGTAGGGAGGGGCAGGCATATAAAGCCACTGCTTACACCTCAGTGACAAGAGTAGACAGGAGAGGGCAGAGGTCCCTCACCAGCATGCTTCAGAGGAAACGTGGCCAACAGGGAAGGGGGCTGGGACCTGCACTGTAACCTGTGTGGAGGAAGCCAGGGCCATGACAGGAGAGAGAGGCAAGAGGAGGCCCCCAGCCCAGAACCCTGAGAGCATTTATCCAAGAGAGGGAAAAACAAGGGAGACTGAGGGCAGCAAACATGCAACATCAGACATGGCTTCAATAGACATTAAGAGATATCTTCAGGAACTTGTAGACAAGCTCAAAACTGAAATATTAAATCAGGTAAAGCAGGATATGAGCAGAGTAATAAAAGAAATGCTTTGAGGAAGCATCTTTCAGGATGGTACAGATGGAAGAAGGGAGAAACACAAAAAAAGAAGAGAAACACTTGATAAAGAATATAAAGAAAATATAGAATACATGAAGCAGATTCAAAGAGACTACCAGGAAATTAAAAACTCCATTGAAAGCTGGCAAAACTCCTTAAAAGAAACTAAGGATAGACTATCAAAACTTGAAGACAAGTTTGCAACGTGTGAACATGGAAGGAAAGATCTCTTAAAAATAACAAGGAAGCAGGAAGTAACAATACAAAGGCTGGAAGATGACAAGAGAATCTACAATTTAAGAATAACAAATGTGAATGAAGAAGCAGGAATACATACAGGCAAATTACAAAGGCTATTCATGGAAATAATTATGGAAAACTTCCCAAGCATGGGAAAAGAAAATGACATTTGGTTATGTGAGGCATACAGAACTCCGGCCACCTACAACCAAAACAGATCTACACCCAGACATATAATAATCAAGACACCAGAAATTCAATATAAAAACAGAATGTTAAAAGCCATCAGAGAAAAGAAACAGATTACCTATAAAGGCAAACATCAGAATCACAGCTGACTTCTCGACACAGACCATCAAATCAAGAAGAGCTTGGAGTGAAGTATTCCAAGCCCTGAAAGAAAATAACCTCCAGCCCAGATTGATGCACGCTGTGAAATTGCCACTAGAAATTAATGGAGAAACAGGATGCTTCCATGACAAAGAGGAACTGGGCGAGTTTGTGACCACCAATCCAACCCTACAGAGAAGACTGAAGGACATTCTAGAGAAAGAGAAAAAAATACCAGGATTTTAGGAACAGTGGCAGAAAGGCCTCAATGAGTGGGGCAGGCAGTAGAATGAAGGAGAAAACTAAACAAAGGCAGAAAAATAGCATAGCAGAAATGAGGCAGAGAAGGATAACTAGAAGCTCTAACATAGATGGCCTTGATATGCTATATTGTTAATAGTGCACCAGGATCTAAAACCCACATTATTCATACTACTCTGCTTAGATGTATTATATTCTGTTCCAATCATTCTACCTGTACTAGATTTGAGGGCACAGACAGTAATCCTGAAAATAACAGGATATAGTATGGTAATCACCCTTAATTTCCTATTAACTTAATCTAAAGTTCTGTAAAACCTACACTGTTTTACCATGACTGATCATAATCAAATCTGGTTTATTGGATCACTGTTTTGTATTGATAGATTTTATTCAAAGCTGTTATGATTGATAGTATCAGATCTGAGAGTATAGGCAACTGCACTTAGGATGACAAGATCCACTAGAATATCCACTATGGTTTGATTATTACCTGCCCTTGAAGTTTTATGCTGTCTAAAAATGATTTATCTTACTAGTATTGTTATTTACTGCTATACTCAATTATACTGCTATATTCAATTATGCCTGATGATATAGACATTCTATTGAAGATAATAAGAAATAACACAGTAATCATTGTAGATCACCTTGTACTATGGTTTTATATGACTTTTTGGTTTCACATTTTTATAGGAATTTGTTTTGTTTTGTCTTGATAAGTTTTGTTTTTCCCTCTAATACAGAAAGGATAGAAATACATGTAGAGACTCATGCATGCATAGCTGTTTATGCTCTCACTGTTTGACTGTCTACTTTGTATGCTTTAATTTTGTAACTTGAACAACTATTTCTAAGAGGACAATATGTAATTTATTAACTAGTGATTTCTTATCATTTATCTTTTTTTTTAAAATTCTGTATTAGCATAACCATGTTGCTAAGTTGTTACTGGATCATTGAACTTCTTTGCAGTCTCACTGTTTGACTATCTACTTTGTATGCTTTAATTTTTTAACTTGAACAACTATGTCTAAGAAGACAATATGTAATTTATCAACTAGTGATTTCTCAGTTTTTTCTGAAATTCTGTATTGTTTCTACCTCTTTTTCTGTTTTGCTTATTTTCTTTTTAAATAAAAAAAGACAAGCAACCTTATTAAAATGGACAAATACTTAAATACTTTACAGAAGAAAATATATGAGTAACAATAAACTCACAAAAAAATATTTATCATCATTAGTCAGGAAAATGCAAATAAAAACTGTAATGCAAAACCCAATGAAATGGCTTAAGTAAAAAGACCAAGTGCCAAGACTGGGTGAAGATGTGGGGAAGTAGACCTCTTGCGCCTTTCTGATGGGAATTACTATAATCACTTAGGGACACTTCTTGGTGATTTTATATAAAGTTAGGCACACATTTGTATACAACACATTTACCTAAGAGAAATGAAAATATTTAAACACATAAAGGATTGTGCACAAATGATCATTGCAGCACTGTTTGTAATACTTAAGACCTGAAAAGAATTCCAATGTCTATCTTCTGTGAGTAGATAAATAGATTGTGATATATTCATGAAAAGCTATGTCTAAGTGGTGAGGCCTGAAACCTATGAATGTGATCATATTTGAAACATGGTCTTTCCAGATGTAATGCAGTTAAAGATGTCGAGATGACTTCATCCTGAGTTAAGGATGGGCCCTAAATCAAACAACCAGTGCCTTTATAAGAGAAAGGACAAAGAAACATAAACATACTGGGGAAGAGGTCGCATGAAGACAGAGGCAAAGAGCCAACTGATCATGCAAGGAGCCAAGAAACTCTAGAAGCCACCAGAATCGGTAAGAGACAAGGAATATGTCTCCACTAAAACTTTCAGAGGGAATGTTGCTCCCTTAGTATCTTGATTTTGTACTTCTGACATCCAGTTCTGTGAGACAATAAATTTCTGTTTTCAGCCCCCCCAAAAAATAAATAAATAGACTTTTGGGCTGATAGGTTAACTTGGCTGGATTAAGAGTGCCAAGGAGCTTAGGAAACCATGCTCCTGTGTATATCTGGGTGGATCATGAACGTGACACTTTGGATATTATCCTTGGTCCTTCCTCTCTGGTACTCTTAAACTATTCTGTTTCTGGGCCACTATGAACTAAGCAGCTGTGTCCCACTATGCCATTCTACCACGATATTCCTTATTTGGAGCAGTCAACCATGGACTGAATCCTCTGCAACTGTAAGCCAACTTCCTTTAAGTTGTGTGGATGTTGGGTATTGTGTCCCAGCATTGGAAAACTGACTAAGACAGCTGCTGGGTGTGTCGTGGCTTCTTATGGCAGCAATAGGAATGGACACAGTCTGTAAATGCATTGTTCCCTGCAGACTGGGGGTCAAATTCGGTGTCAAGACACTTCCCTGGCAGGTGGGCAAGCTGTGCAACCCCTTCCAGGATTTTAGTAAAAAAGGATAATATCCAGTGAAGTTAATCTTCATCTGGGCTTCCTAGGAAGGCAAGGACCCTTGCTGTCCTCGGCTAATAGAACTTACTAAGCACTCACCACAAACATCATGAAACAGGTCAGTCACTGTCCCCATCTAGACAAGAAGAAACTGAAGCCCAGACTGAGAGGGCCCAGGACTCTGGGTCATAGAGCCAGGATGCAGCATCTGGGTCCTAACCACTGCACTGTCTGTCCCTTCTGTATGAGATATGGTTTAGAGCATGAAAGATGGACTGGTAAAATACAAAGGCTAATATGAATAAGTCTAAACCCTGAATCAGGGAATTATGTAAAGAAATGGACACAGGATCTTTGGAATATCTACTTTGAATTTTTAATCAAGATTTTACAAATGCCACAAAAAGCAAGAACCTCACAATGGATTTAGGGGAAAAGACTAACAGCTCCATTAGTCCATGCAGTTATGATAGTTATATGCCATTTTTATAGCATGTTTTCATATTAATTTAGCTGTAATGTCCCTGGTTCTCCTAGTTCCCTGTGCAGAAACACTTTCATCTTAGAATGTCTTAAGAACAGCTGGTTCCACACCGGGGTGACTGTGCACATGTTCTGTATAAACAGTGGATTCTGAGTTACTATAGCCCTGTGGGACTTGCAGAATCATTAATAATGACTGTTAGCTTGAGGTTGAACTTGCAGCTCTGTGGATCACTTGAACCATCTGCAAGTGATTTTGAAGCAAGTTTGAATGCATTTCAATGTTCCTGAGCAAAAACAGTTATTCGGTCAGCATCGTTACTAAAATCCATCAGAACTGATCTTTAATTAGATCAGAACTCCCTAAGCCACTGCCTGTAAAATTAAAATTTTAATGCTGGTGAAATGTTCCTCTAAGATCCTGACCTTAGCTTTTGTTTAACGCTTTCTCCCCTCAACAATTTCAACACCTAATACAGGCGTCACACGGAAACAATTTCAACACCTAATACAGGCGTCACACGGACAGGGCTTGGGTGTCACATCCCCAGCTGTTGCTTGGGTTTGCTTTGCACATATGTGGCTGTAGGCCGCTTGGGGCTTGTTCTCCCATGATTCCCAGAGCAGCTGTTTATGCTGCCATCTGCTGAGCCACATGCCATTGGGAATGACCTGTCCCATCTTGTCAGGATCTGATGATCCTTTTTTAGACTGACTTTGCCAGCTCTGTCATTTCTTGGGGGGCTGGTGTCCCCTTTCCAGTCTTTTTCCCAGGGTGCAGGGGAGAAAGTCTCTCAGCACAAAGGAGGAGAGGAGCTCGCCAGCTGGTTTCTATCTTGAGTCCTGACTGACCACTCTCCCACAGGCCTATTCCAGTGTGGCTGCTGCTGTGCTCAGCCAGGGTGAAGACTTGGGTTAAGTATGGAAAGTGCAAACATTCTCCATCTCCAACTGCTGCCTGACTGCCGGAGTGAGACTGGCACCCCACAAGCACCCCAGGCAGTTCTCATGGCACCAGGTACAATCTCTGTGTTTGGATCTGTCCAAGCTTGGGACTCGGGCATGGCTGGGACTTGCTGTGCTCTGGGTGGCCCTAGAACTGTGCGCAAAGATGCCACATTCAACATCATGCCCCGCTACCTTTAAAACTTACAGCTATCTAAGCTAATGTGCCAGAAGCCATCCTTCAAGCTTGAAGAGCCAAGAAGCATCCTATCAGACAGCCAGATCCTTGTTCAGTGCTTCAGCATCAAAGGAAGAGGAGTCTGCTCATACCCTTGCTCCCCAGAGTATGGGACAAGCACGGACTCTTTGCAATCTGTGCTCTTTTAGGCCGCCGGCTACCTGTGGCCCATAACACACCTGCCCAGTGCCTCCTCTTCATGGAAAACCCAGGGCTACGTACCTGTGGATGGATCTTGTCAGAGCTGGCACAGATTCTCTGTCCCTATGGCTCAGGCATTTTGCTTTCTGCATGCTTTCTTACACTTTATCAGATTCAACTTGGCTTCTTTCAGTTCAAAGAATTATTTAAGGGTAATTAAGTATCACACACTCTGTGCCTCACCTGCTACTTTGCCCGTGAGGACAAGTTTGGTCCCAGGGCCCAGACCGTCTCTGTTCTGGTCACAGTCCAGGGGAAGGAATCGCCTGCAGGTCCTATGACTTGCAAAGCCACATTCTTTGGGGTTGCCACACGGCTTTTGCCTTCCCTGGAATGAATTTCCCAAAGTCGCTCTGCATTTACAGTCATTCCTCTTCGGGGATCGATTGGGTAAGACTGAATGCTGAGTAAATTAGCCAGCCTGGCTGGGATATGCTTTTCCCTAATCACAGTCCACGACAAGCACCAGGCCCACGGAGGGGGCTTCCTCGACCATTTCTCATTGTATGTGATTAATTACAGCCCTCACATCCAAGGCATCATTATAGAAATGATAAATAATGAAAGCTTTCTTACTGAAAAACCTATTCATCTCATTGTGAATTCCTCTTCCTCCTTTTCCCAGCGAGCTCCTGGAGGGTCTTTGTGTGCGAAACTCTAATTAACATCCTTACGTCTAGCAGGCCTTTTGTTTTCTCCTGCACCAGGAAGTAAAATTCATTTCTTGATGATTATCTACTTTTCCAACACTAAAAGGAGACTTTGAACATTGACTTTGGCATGGCCAGAACATTAATTAGCAGTGGGACAAATGCCAGGCTCCCTTCAGGTGCCATCAAAGAAACAGTTGTTGGGCTTTTAAGTATAAAGTTGCACAGGACAGAAGTCCCCACTGTAGCATCACATGGCTGGCACGCTGCCCATTCTGGGAATGGCTCCCTCGGGCATCCTGCCCACAATTAAGGGCCTTGTCCTCACTGGTTCTGAAGTGTGGGTCTTGTGCACGGAGACCCCGTAGGTGAAGGTGGCAGCTCCCAAGCAGGCTCTGTGACCGATCCTGGAAGAGGATCTGCTGGAGCCACCAAAAAGTCAGCCCGACAACATGTCACAGTGAACACAACCGCGCCTTCTTGTTCTTACCTTGCCGTGAAGATGAGAAGCCAAGAGGGTGTCTTTCCTTCTCTGAGTTTCATTTTCCTCATCAGGGAAATGAGCGGGCTGGGTGAATCCTGGTCACTCCTGTGTTCTCTGCGATCTGGGCACCAAGCAGTGTCAGGGCAAACCGTACCTTTGTGTCCACGCTTGGGGGAACAGGTAAATCGCTTCCCTCTCACAGCTTCCTCAGAGGTAGAAATGTCCACCGTTGAAAAGTCCTGCAAAGGAGAAACCTGTCTAAGCTCAAACAGCTCTTCAGTCATTCACTAGAAACAAAAGAGGGGTGTGCAGAGGAGAGGTCCTCAAAACGCAGCCAGCCCTACAGCACCGAGCTTTCCCTGTGCCAGGGCCACTGCCTGGGCTGTGTCTTGAGCCCACACTGTCTTTTCTGGTGTCCTCTCTGGACTTCACCCATTGACTCCCCCTGCATCCTCCAGGTGTCAAGGGAAGCACCACCTGCCTCAGGACGTCTCCCCCTTCCACCAAGACAGGCAGCGTCACACGCCGTACGCTCACATGTCCATGTGCACTGGGTGTGCAGCTGGTTTACGGTGTGGAGCTGCATATATTTGTGAGGCTCGATCACAGTCGGTTTCCCCCGTGGGAGGTGAGAGGTGCCGCTGTGTCTCTGTATCCACCATATTTCAAGCTCTCGGCTTGTGACAAGGCACAGCAGAATCCCGTGGGCTCTGGTTGCAGGAATGAATGCAGGAATCCAAGTGCACTGCGCTTCTCTGTCCTGAGCGCTTCTGAGGCGTAGGGGTGTCTGCGTGCAAAGCCGTCTGCATGCGTCAGACAGGCCCCGTGCAGCGCAGGTGGGGACCGCACTTTCAAAGCAGTCACTTGTGGCAGAATGGATCTCCATTGTCCCGCCAGTAATCTTTTTCCTTCTCCCACCCTCATCTCGCAGGAGCACTTGCTGACACTTCCTGTCGTTCGAGGGAAAGTACTTCCGCTCACCCCACGCCAGACACTGCTGTTTTAATTAGGAAAGACTCTGGTGAGGCAGTTTCGAGTGGTCCTGGAAGAATGTGTAAAAGTCCTCCAGACAAGAAAGACAGGGTTTCTTTGCTGGTCTAGATAATCATTGCCTGAAAATTAGATGAAAGATGTATTATTCCCTTCCAAGAGGGTGCCAGGACCCTTAAAAAGCCCCTCATTCAAGTTTGTCTCCCTGTGGAGGAAGATCTTTGGCCTGGGCATTTATTTCACCTGCTAAGTGATGTATGTGCCTCTTGGGTTCAAGCTGCGGACACCAGGGAGCTCCTCTTCCCAGGTCAGCTGCAGGTGACCCGATGCCAAGGTCCCACGGGAAGTAGTGATTCAGGCTCTGTTTGTCCTGACTCCTAGTCAATGGTTTGGAAGGAAGGAAAATTCTCTCGACACAAAAGGCACATTAGTAAGTCTTTGAAATTTTAGAGCTCCTATAAGTTTAGCGAAAGACAGGTTTCATTTGATACTAGACAAATCAAAGGAAGGTTAGCAACAGGAGGAGAGCTTAGTGGGGGAGTCTCCCTCCCCGCCTCTGGGAGCCATGTCCCTTAGGTGGCAGACCACGGGTGCCTGTGCTTTACTCCCAGCCCTGGGCACACGACAGACATTGGGTACAACATCTGCAGAAAGGACGAAGGACGACATTGGTGTAGAAAAGCTCAACTGACCAAGAATTGTCAGCAGATTTACGTAATGGGGCGATTTGCATACAAAGCAATATCTGAAAGCTGTGTGACACCAGAATGTGGTACAAGCACTGTACCCCAAGCCTTGTACGTCTTGTCTTACTAAAATCCCTAGGCAGCCCTCGGCAGTAAGGTCATAGGCTCAGTATTACCTGTAAGAAAGCAGGTTCCTGAGGTCAGAGAAGACAAGTGGCAGCCCCGGATAGGATACACACCCCATTAATCAGTATGCAGGACGTGTCAAACCTGCTGTCGGCTCAAGCACAAGAGCTACCGCCTGTCTCCCAGCAGCAGACAAGCAGATCAGGAAACAAAAGTTCCAGAGCAATAAAATCTAATGATTTCCGAGATTGTATCTGATCCCATTTTAAACAATCTCATCACCTGAGTGGTTGATAACAATGAAGCGTTTCCACCTCCTGGGATACTTCGCAGTACATGACCAGGAAATCATTGATTTCTAATTAGAGAACATCGGAAAGGATCACTGAGCTGATAACTTCACCTATAGAGAGTCAATTATGACGGACTGGAGCTCATAGGACAGAAACATTTTGGGGTCCTGGGTTCTGCGCTTGTAGGGCCAGTGATTTCTTCTTTGGGGCTTGAAGGGATAAAATGTATGAATAATGTATTTTCTTTAAAAAGCAATATATTAACTATGAAAATATGTTTATGTACATACAATAGGGTAGGAAATACAATGAATTCAGAGCATTTCTGTCACAGAAGGCCCATAAGGGTTCTAGGGGAATTTTACCTCCTGTGAGGTTTTAAGGTCTCACTTCTATCAGCTTCTGCACCCCCTATTTGAACTGATTCCTGTGCCATGACACTGCCGTCTTTACACATGAGTGTCATGACTGAGTTTTACGCCTGCTTCAACTTCAAAGCTACCCGAGTTGCTGTGTGGCATTTGTGTCTGCATTCTTCAGTTTTGATGGTTTCTTGTAGGTTAGGGCTTTCATTCGGCCCTTGTAGAATATTTTATTTATCCTTTGAGAATTTCTGTCTCATTCATACCAGCCACCTATCAATGTCAGCTGCAGTCGCAGGAAACTTCCTTAAAATACCTGCTGTGGAAAGCAGGTAGTGACAAAGCTCAAATGGCCAAGGCGACAGCTGGCCAGCCACTCAGGAGGTTGCACGCTGCTCTCCACTTGGTCCCTCCAGGCCCCAAGCACCTTCTGCTTTATTTCTCCATGGTCCCTCATGACATTGTTAGGGCAGGGCCTCACAAGAGCACCCGTGGACAGGCCTGGGAGGAGAGTACTGACCGCCTTTCTGTACTGTGCTGGTCAGGAGAGCCCATTCCCACGCTGCCCTGGCTGGGACTGGGAAGCCTTGTCCAGGTTCAGGGCCTGAGGAAGTAAATCAGATTCTGCAGGACCAACGGCCAACACATTTTGCTAATTCCCTTCATGGGATTCCACCCTCTTATTACACGCGGAAAGACAAACATGGATTCTCTCACCAGACTCCTTGCCAGGAAGGGTGAAGATTTGGAACTTGGGGACCTCCATTCCCACATTTCTGTGGCTCCAGGTGGATTAAAATCCAAGCCAACTGACCGCTGGAGGTTCAGGCGTCCACTCTGTGGTGCAGGGCCCGGAGGGACCTGTGGGTCATGGGAGGCGGTGCTAGCGGTCATTTTCCAGTAGAGGCGGAATCGTGGTGTGGCTGTGTAGTGAGGCCGTGTCTTTGAAAGATTTCTTAGATCTAAGGGTGGCTACAGCAAAAACACCACAGTCTGGCCACTTTAACCAGCAACCACTTCTTTCTCAGTGCCGGGGGCTGAGAAATCCAAGGGGCAAGAGCCCATAGCTCTGTTGTCTGGAGGGATCTCACTTCCCGCTCCATCAGAGTCCCCTTCTTAGTGGCCTCCCACAGCTGAAGGGCAGTGAGCTCCGGGGTTCTTCCACAAGGGCACTGATTCCATTCGTGAGGGCGCCCCGTGCATCACTCAGTAATCTCACAAGGACACTCAGCTCCAAGCACCGCCAGGCAGGTGGCCGCAGCTGGGTTCCACCACATGAAGAGAGGAGGGGCGTTCGGCAGCTGGCGGAGAACTGCCCATAAAGTTCAGTCTAGAACCTCTCCCCTGCTTCCAGGAAGTGGACAATTTCCTAACGGTCTTCCCTGGATAACCTGCCTACTAAACCACTGGACTAAACTCAAGTGTTTGCACCTGTGGACCCTGTTACACACGCTTTACTGCAGGGCAACAAAAGAAGCAAACAAAACAAGATGCAGACTCCTAACACAGCATCCCCGACTGAAAACGGTTAATCTGGATTGCTCATATCTCTTAAAGATTACCTTTTTTAAAAATTAAGAGCTTTTCATTGTCTCAAAGTCTGTTACCTGGTTTCTCTTAAAAATGAGAATGTTTGATCACTTGAAGAATAGATATGTAAAAGCCATAAAAAATAGCTTCTGCATTCATTGGCTAACCCAACACACCTGCCTTAAATAACTGCGATTCACCAAGCCAAACAGAGGCCTGTCTCCCCAAGGAGACTGCTTTTCTGCAGGTTTTACCACCTGAACCCCAGCTATGTCAAGGAAAAACTCACGGCACTGATGGAGCCGTGAATGATGTCTCTTCAGCCTCATTTTAACTCAGGTAGTGGACCATGGAGTGGTCTCCGTATTAGTGGCTGGAGCTTGGACACTTCAGAGAAGCCACATACTCACACAAAGCATCCTCTCTGCAGCGAGGGGGCTCCAGTGGCTCACTGGTTCACCCCGAGCCCTTTGCTGCCCGCTTTCACAGAATTTCACAAGCTGAGGCTCTCGGTCTTAGGATCCTGGGTGTGAACGATCTGGATTCAAGCATCGCACTCTGTTGGAACACTGGGCTGAGAAGCCTCATTCTCTTCTTCAAAGAGACTTTTAGGGTGGTGAAAAGTCTTTGACACCAACTGTAGAAATGTCACTGCTGGGGGGTCTGGATGCTACACTAACTCGACAAGATCCAAATACCAGGGAGGACCTCTCCGTGAGCCTGGTCCTGAACGAAGCTGTGGGTTCACAAAGTTCTCAAATGTTGCCCTGAACATAAGTTTGTGATTTGTTACAGTTTTCCAAGCCCTGCAAGTTCACTTGGGCCATTTCGGGCTGCGCTGAGAGAGGTCACGTAAGAGACAATCACTTCCTCACGATTCTTCACATTTGCATGGAACTTTCAGGACTTCTAAGACCTTTTCCTGCGTGTAGTCTGCTCCCCAGAGCAGCAGGGCTGGGCTCTTTGTTCTCATTATACGCGGTCTGCAGTGAGATCACACTGCTGTGTTTGCAGTTAGAATTTACTTGGCTTTTACCCCAAGTCCTTAATCACACTGTGACTAGGTCAAGGTAGGAATGGGTGAGAATCAGAAGCAGAGAGCAGACAGGATAATGAAGATCATTGCTCTCGGGCTGAAGCAGATTTGTGCTGGTTCCTTGTCTTAGGTCAGAGCTAGGACCAGCATCTGGTTCCCATCCTATGATCAAGACCCCACCCAGGCGCTGCCTCCACCCGCACTGAGGTCAAGGTAATTACACTCTGTCCTCTCTCACCCCTGCAGCTGGCCATGCTTGTCTCTGGGATGGGAATTTCAGGTGGAGAAGGCACAGTGGATTTATTTTTCTGGAGAAGGAACTTAGAGTTCTGGGTTCAAATTCCTATTTGCAGAAGTCCTAGATATTTATTGGGGATCTGGAAAAAGATAGATGTTTGGAGTCTTGATTTTCTATTTTAAAAAGTACATTAACAAAAAATATTTTTGTCTTTATACTAGGCTATCTGTGAGGATTTATGGGAAAATCCAATTATATTCTTATAAAAAAGAACTACATTATTACACAATTCAATATAACAAAATATATTTAAGATTAAGTTTTAAAATTTACACTACATTGAATACATCTTTAAGTGTTTGAGACACTAATTACTAATATATTACTTAAATATCAGTTTTAATCAACTATATTGTTATTATGTTTAAAATATTTGAAGGCACTGTTAAGAAGAATGTACATTTTTAAATCATTCAGATTGGAGTAAAATTTTCAGGAGTTAATTTTGGAAATCTGAATGTTTCAAATTAAATCTAATTTTTGAACCAATATTACGCTTCACTGGAAGCATGTGAAAGAGGGAATTTATAGAGAGTTAATTTACAGTGTGTTTCTTATAGCAGGAGAAAATTTAAATGCTCCTAAGTAGACTTGTTAAATATTTTATGATTCTATCAATATAAGTCAGGAAAAGTATTGGCACAGTTATAAATAAGAAATGTGTCCCACCATTAGAAATTGGATTTTGGAGAACCAATTAATGGATGTGGAAAGAAGTCAGGTTGTGATAGGTTAACTATAAAAATGTCCAACGATTAAACTATAATTTTATTTTTGTATAGAAATAGACAAATATCACAATATTCAGAGGTGGCATAGGTGGCATTTTTGTGCTTTTTCCCTTGTGCGCTTCTTTGAATTTCCAAATATCCTCCGTCATTTTTTATAACTTAGAAGAACCCGTGACACCGTACGAAGCCATTTCCCGGGGTGTCTGTGCCCGTGTCAGGCAAGGGGGCTCCGCTGTGCAGGAGGTGCCCGCGTGTGGGGAGGCTCCGCAGCACCCTGGCCTGTCTTGTTAAACCCTGAGGATAGAGGCTCCAGGGCGCTTCCTTGGGGGTGACCGTGGCCCCGGCCCTGTCGCGGTGCAGCGCCATCTCCTCCCAGGCAGGCCGAGTCCTGGCGACGCCTCTCCTTCCCAGCGAGAAAATCTGCCCCTGCTCCCAGCCTCGGACCTGGATGCCCCACCGAGTTCCCGTCGGTGTCAGTTGTTACTGGACTCACTTGTGTAGGTCCCTGGGCCCCCAAGGACAGCGTCTGTACCCTGGCAGATATTTATTTTCCATCCGTAGTGAAGGGCAGAGATAAACAGTGAAGATACAGCTTAGCATCTCGAGTATCTGTGATCTTTCTGTTTATGGAAGAAACTGTTTCCCAGAAGCACGTGGGGCAGCTACCTTTTCAGCCCCTCTCCCCAGTTTGGGTGACACTGTACCCCATGTTTCAGTTAGGGGAACGGGAGCAAATCGGTGCAATTTTCCTCTAAGTCTGGTCCCAAGGTCTCCGTGAGATGCTTGGCCTGTGATGTCACCCTCCACACAGCGACTTGGAGGCCATGTGTTTAAATGTCAGCGTCACAGCACAGGGGGAAGCAGGTTGCTGGAGTTTCGGGAGCTCGGTTGGTACAACTGATGCAGTGCAGTCCACGTTCACCGAGCACAGAGGACCAGGGCCTGGACAACAGCAGAGTGCAGAGGAAGGGGCCAGAGCCCGGGAGTGGCTTCCTGACGCAGAATCCCCCCGTGTCCTGCCAGGGCAAGAGACGAAACTCAAGGACGGAAACACCGTATCAGTCCCAGGAGACCCAAGACTCCCCGCCCCACGCCATCTCAGTGGCCCAGTGGCACTTTACAAACTCCCCCTGATATCCGTGATGCTGTGTGAACAATTTTCAATCAGGCAGGTTCATCCAGACCTGACAGTGTGCAACTGAGACAAAATAACGTAATAACATTTTTGGAAGGAGTTGTGATGCTTGAAATTCCAGAAATCTTACATAACACATTAACATATGGTGTCTCCTGAAAAAATTCTCCCAGACTCAGCCCACACTCGCCTGGCAGACGGAGTTGAGCCAGGCAGCAGATGACCACCAACATCTGAGGTCCCCACCAGCAGGCCAGGCTCACTCTGCCTTGGGTCCTGCCTGTCTCCTTTGAGTTTGGTGGCCCCTGCTCTCCTTGACTGTGATACATCGCCCATCTGAGAAATGGGCTTAGGGTTCCTCCGGGAATTTTACCTTTGGTGAAGGATGTGGGTATTTCTTATGTTTACAAAGCATGTCCTTGGTTGACTCTTATAACTTTCCAAGTTTTTTCAAAGTCATCTTCTTAAATTCTTTTTCTCATTGATTTGGAAATATTCTATTGCCTGTCTATTATCTTGAAAATGCACTTTGTTGTCCTAAGTGTTCATGGGCTTCCTGCATGTGACTTCCTCGTGATTGCAACGACTAACCATGGTTTCTACGCCTCTCAGGAGGCAGGGAGAGCACAGACAGTGTTTTGCACCTGGTGCAGTGGACACAGACCCAACTATTCCTCCCTAAGCCTCGGCTCAGCTCTTTCTCCTTTCCACTCCCATCTCTGTCCACGTGCACCCACTTGGGAAAACCCTGTGCCCTTCTCTGGGTCAGAAATTCCCAAACACGAGCCTGCGTCAGAGCCCTCGGAGGTCTGGGTACTGCAGCACCAAGGTTTGTTCTTTCCAATCGGTTCCCTGCTGACTCACCTACTTCCTGGGGCCGCACTGCGTGAACCACTGACCCGAGAAGGTTCTTCAATGTCAGCCTCAGAGACACTTTTAACAAACCTCTCTGGAGACAGCAGCTTTGATGCCAGCACAGCAAATTACAGCTCAGGGAAGGTGGGAAACATCCAGTGAGCTATTCATCCATGTGTCTCTGTCACTGTCTCTTTCCTGGGGACCCGACATCTTCCACCAACCTACCTGCCCCCCACCTGCTGCCCTGAAGATGGAGCTGGCTCCAGGGGCACTGCTGTGTGAAGAACACCTGTTCTCACGGCTAAGTGACTCAGTTCCCCTGTCCCAGTGCAGTGACTCCTCCAACTGTGTTTGCTCTCTCCTCCACCATCTAACGGTCTTTACGTGTTGATGCTTTGACAATGAATCATCATATCACTGTTTTAATGGCATTGGGGAAGCAAATAAAAAGAGTTATTTTTTCATACTGTTCTCATGAATAAACCTGTGCCTCCCAAGTTTAGGGGGAAAGGAGACATGTAGCTGGCATAGCCAGTTTCCAATGTAGCCCAAAATGTGCACCTGGATCAGTTAGCTTCTGCGTGGTTTCCTGCCCCATTGAATTCCCCGCCTCTGTATTTGCCTGCCTGTGGATCCTCTGACGCTTTGTTCCTGCTGCTGTTTTACGTGAAGACATAAAGTCAAGAGTGTCTATTTGCGAGGAAAAAGTTACTTTTATTCTCCTGGTTGGGTACAGTCTGAATGAATTTTATTTTGAAAAAAACAATTAAAAAAAGATAAAAAGACAAGCAAGATGTTGTGCTGATGTTTGTCTCTTTTGCCTTTTGTTTTTCTTTTCTGTTTTTTTCTTTTTTAAATAAAAAAGAATAAAGACACCTGACTCTCTCTGCCTAGGCCACTGTGCTGAGCCAAACTGAATAGGAATTTTGTCTAAGTCAAGGCTCCTTCAGAGCTTTCTGAGGGTGGAGTCACAGGTCAGAGCATGTGTCCTTCTGAATTCTCCTTGATTGTGTGAGATTCTAGTAGAGCTAATGCTGATCAATCTCTGGGTCTCCATATACCAACATCTTGTGAATATGATCCAGATGGGAAAATACGTAAACTTCATTTCTTCCCAGCAATATCAGCTCAGCAGAGAAATAAAAGACATTGCTGGATTTTTACTTTCACAGACAACATAATCTTTACCTTGATAGCTGGTGACTGTGCTCTACAGTTCTTACTGCCTTTTTCACATGTCTTACTATTCCTTCTCCTATTTATTTATTACTATTATCCTATTAATTGATACCCAGTTCAAGTAAAATGATCCGTTCATTGCAAAAGAGTACATTCCTGGTATAACTTGAAGGTTTAATGCTAAGTGAACTCCATGTAAATAATAGTATTTTTATTGACATAATATCAAAACAATATGATGAAATGTATTTCTTTCTTATTGTATTTTGAAAAATGTACCATTTAGTCATTGTCATTTTTATAACAGGAATAGAAGGGAGAGACAAAGAAAGCAAATGGAAGCCAAGAAAATTTATCATTAGATGTAAATATTTCACCTTTCTGAATCCTAACCTTCTTGAATTTCATATTCAGTACTGGTTTTCCAAGTCACAATTTTTTTTCACTGAATCAAACTTTGCCTCATATTGTAAATGTGACTTTTATTTTTCTATGAATTATCTCTTCTACTTTACCAGAAAGTTAAAGTTTTATCTCATTTTTACAGGGATTGTTCCTTTAGAGTTAAGACAAATAGCAGATGGCTTAGAGGAGCTAATGAGATTGCACACAAAGACTGACTGTCACCCAACTGGGTGACATGGGCCATGTGCAAATGCAGGACCCACCAATTACCTATGCCCGGGACATCACACATCTGGATATTGGTAAACATCCCCATGCGAGCGCTGGTAAATGACACCAGCCATCTGCTGGTATAAAATTTGCACAATGTGGACTTTTAAAACATGTCAGGAAGACAATCTCTAGTTCTTTTCAGTTTTCTAGGTTTTAGAAGCAGTAAGAAATGATACAGAAAATTAGATGTCATTCTCAAAATTACAGTGGACATCCATCTCCCCACACTGTCACTGCCTCGGTCTTATTACTGCAGAACTCAGTTCTGCTTCTCAATGTTGCTAATTAACTCTCTCCGGGCTGCACTTTGCTGCTGTTTTTGTTTTGTCCTCAAGTTTTCGTGCAATAAATTCATATTATATTCTGACTGGGTTCTCACCATTCTGTTTTTTTTTTTTTTTTACATATAGTTCTAATTTCTCTTGTCAAGAATCTGTTCCTAGAAACAATCCATTCAGGTTTTTCGGAAAAGCCTGAGATATCATTTGACACTGAGTCCTTTGTACCTAGTCTTTTACCCTCCACGCTGTTCCTTATTTCTAGTTTTCAAGCCAGGCCTTGAAGTCCTAGAGGTTCCAGCCAGGTGTGTCTCTTTGCAGACCAGACCCACTGGCCTTACCGCCTGAGTTAAAAACAAAGCACAGTAAAATAAAACAGAAGAGCAACAGCAGGCACAGCTAGAATGTGGCGCCCTTGGAAACAAGCTTGAGCAGTGTGCTGGGAAGGGTGTGTGTCTTCTGCCCTGTTAAAAAGGAAAACTTCTTTTGCGCATCCAGAGACACATTTATGCTCTTTAGGCCACCACATTTCAATAATTCTCTGTAGACTCCTTCCAGAGAGAGCACCTGACTCAATTACTTTTCTCTTGCGGCTGAGACAAAATACATAACACCAAAAATGAAGGAAGGAAAGGTTTATTTAACTTACAGTTTGTGGAGGTTTCCGTCCATAATCAGCTGGCTCCAAGGCAGGGTGACATCGGGACAGTGCTTCAAGGCAGCAGAAGACAGCAAAAGCAGCCAAGCCAAAGGGAGGGGAGAACAAGCTTCTCCCTTATACGGTCAGCAGGCTGCCCCTACCCTGGACGGATGGTGCCCTCCTCTTGCAGGGGCTGAGGATATGTAGGAAGTAAGCATGCTGAGCCCCTTAGTTAAACTTACAAACTTCTCAAGTAGACACAATGTATCAACCATAACAGCCCTGTTATTGCAAAGTCAGTGTCTAAAGCAGAATGCAGTGGACCTGTGTGCACGTGTGTGCGTGCATGCATGCATGCCTGTGCTTGTGTGTGTGTGTGTGTGAAATGTCATGCCATAGGGGGATTGGTCATTTTATTCATTTAGATTCTTATGAACACTGTTGGTCTGTGGAGACGCTTCTCTGAAAATGTGTGTCCCTTTTCACGCGCAAGGGAGCTTCTCACACCCTTGGTTACTTCATCCTTTTCCCGCCCGTCCCCTCCAGTCTGCACTGACGCCTCTCCTTGGCCTCACCATGTTCCTTTGGTGAGTCTTGGGCTTAACACTGTTCTTCTGTGCCGCTGCTTATGGAGGGAAGCAGGAGGTCATTCCTTTGGTCACCTGAGCCTTGTACACAGCTGTGCTGCCCTCTGTGCCACGCGACAGTTGGTTGGTGTATTAACTTCCATTGTTCTGACACAAGCGAATTAAATGATGAAAGGTTCACCCTGGTCCCAATGCTGCTCGGCCTGCAGTGAGGCGGAAACAGCAGAAGCGGTGGAGAAGGATCGCTGTTCTCATGGCGACCAGGACGCAGAGGGAGGGATGGCATCAGAGAAGAAAAGCTTGTGGAGCAGATGCGGTTGCTCTGCAGGTCAGGGCCACGAGATGCGCTCCCTTCCGCCGCCCCCATCGCCTCCCAATCACACCTTGAAGTCACCACCTCAAGAGTGCAGGGTGCAGAATCAAAGTCAGTGCTCTCCTGATCCAGCCACTCCCCCAGCGCCCGCCGGCAGCCAAGCCCTCCACGCAGTGAGCCTTTTGGGGTTTGCATCTGACCACAGCCTTCTGTGAACACCCGAAGTCCACTGTACCTGGAGTGAAAAGGCGGCGACCACCCTGGAACACATGGGCTCCCTTCCCCTCCGATGGCACATGAATGTGGGTGGCCCACTGGGTCTGCCATACTCCTAGGAGCTCCCTAACCCTGCCTCACTGTGGGCAGTGCCGTGGGAGGATGCACAGTGCTGCTGTGGACGAACAAGCTCGCTCGGGGGTCCTCTCTGCGGGTCTTCCCTGGCCGTCCTCCTCTGCAGCCAGGTCTGTGCTGACCGTGCTTTGGGACATCGCAGTCAAGGACACAGTCTGCTGTGGACAGAGGCTGAGGACCTCGGCAGGCAGCTCCCCACCTGGTCTCTTACAGGCAGGTTCCAGCTCAGTCATCTCTCCTCAGCACCTGCTCGTGGTCACCCACCTTCCCGGCTTCGGGGTTCTGGTGGCTTCACTGATAACCGACAGACGGGTGTGGACACCCAAGGTCTCTCCAGGAGTCAGACACTGGTTTTCTCTTCCTTCTCAGTTCTACTCCTCATTCCTTCAGAAGTAAGGGGTGCAGGCTATTAGCAGGTCATTTTGCTTCCTGCGTTCCATCTGTCAGGGGAAGACTCCACGCTGAATGACACGGAGACTTAGACCCGGGGAATCCATGGATTGATTGTACAGAAGGAACATGACAGTAACATGCATCCCAAGAGAAAAGCTCCTCCTAAAATCGCTGGACCTAATGAAATTGCAGTGGTTTGCTATGATTTAATTCAATCGCTTTCAAAATTTTAAAGTTACACCAAAGATCCTATGCCTGCACTTGACAATTCTTTAGCTTTTCATCTGTAGGGTGGTCCTCCCAGTTTTTATTTGAAAGACACTTATACTTGTGTATCTAGTTTACTTTGTTCCCAAATATTATGCCATTTTATCTACTGCCTATAAAATATATACTTGAAAGAATTAAGACTATTCTTTATAGAAATACCAGGTTTTTGTTCTGCCTGCCTAAAAATTCTAGTATCTAAAATTGACATTTATTAAATATCTTAAATGTGATTTTTCCTTCAGAATGGATTATGCATAAGTCTCTCATATTTGATTTATTTTTCTTTAAGATTAAAGGTGACAGGTGACAGTTGTAAGAGGGTGTTGTTTACGTTATCTTCCCTCTGCAGCTCCCTTGGCACTGACTTAATTCTCTAAGAACTAAGAAAAATTCATGCAGGAGAAGGAGATGAGGCCAATGCCGTAGGAGACCTGGGGACTGTGGGACTGTGAGAGGCGACTGGGACTGGGTGCAGCGGGAGCAGATAGGACCGAAGGAGCCAGGGAGCGGGGAGTCTGCAGAGGCTTCGCACTGTGGGTCAGCGCTGCAGAGGACTGGGCAGGGAGACGGCGATTTTCACTCACTTACATGGTGGGGAAGGAGCAGAGATACTGTTAGCGCTTGATTCCTGGTAGTTTTTATGAAATGGCTTTTCCTGCTGTGGCCATCCTGACACACTGTGGACTGGCTTACAAGAGGAAGCCACATCTGGGCACATGGGCCGTGTCCCGGGGTACACACTGGTCTGGTGCAGCACGGGAGAAAGAGCAGATGTGGGATTTCTGCGTGTACATGCACACATGCGTGTGTGTGTGTGCGAGACAGTGAGAAAACAGTGAGAATCCAAGGGCGTAATGGATGGTGAGCCGAGCACTTAGCAGCGTGATAATCCTGATAGTTAGCAGTCGAGTTGACTTAGTCCTAAAGATCTCCGCCAGGAGACGGAGGTGCTGTTACTCAGGCCGGAGAGGACTTTCCGCAGCACTCGCTCAGCACAGAGCTCTCCGTGATGCGTGCGTCTCTGTGCGTTTGTGCAATAGGAAGAGACCCCTGGCTCTCCCAGCTCAGAGGTGTCAGCTGGCTACTTTGCCCTCTAGGACACAAAGTTACTCTCTTTCTCTTCTTCCTGGAAACCACAGCCATCTGTATCTATCTCTCCGGATTCTGGTTATACTGAAGACTGAATATGCTGTGGTTTGTACTATTTTTGCTGTTTACTACAGTGAGCAGCCTTTTAAACATAAAAGCAAACTGTCAATTAATATTAGGGAGCCATGCTCTTAGAATCTTAACACGAACGCAGTAAGTGTGTGGTCAAATTGCAGGCAACTGGCTAGACCCAGAGGGAGAAGTTTGTTAGATTAAAACGAACGCAGCACTAAGGGTTAGTATCGGCTGGGGCTCTGGTGGTGCTGTAGGAGTACGAGGCGTTTCACCCACAGCCCTGTAAGTGAACCGAGTGTGCTGAGTACAGCAGATGAGGATCATGGCTCATCCTGGCAGAATTTCAGTTCAGAAAATCACCTCGGAGACAGACAGCTGTGCTCCTGGAACAGGACCGGAGGGGTCCTGCTCAGCTTCTCGGTCTCTGGCCCTGAGCAGCATCTCACTGGGTCCTGGTCCCACCCTCAGCCCCCAGACATAGAAATGCATCAAAGCTTTGGATTCTTCCCTGACACGACACATGCTGAGTTTTGGTATGAAAATGTGAAGGTCTATTAGAAAAAAGAAATAACCCAGAGAACCTGTGAGGACCCACAGCAGGAAAGCAGCTACTGTTCCTCCAGGGTGGGGGCCAAGGGGCCTCCGGGGGCGTGACTCCCCATTTCATGGGTTCTTACCCTGCACCCCAGTGATGGCTGGAGAGGGGGTGCTGACTCAGAGCCTAAGACGCCCTGAGTGGAAAGTGAAGAAGGCAGTTTGTCCCTGACCCAGAAGGAGGAACTCAGAAGAAGAAAGTCATGTGAAGTGGGTGTTGATTAATAACACGGCAGAAGTGGGGACCATCTACCAGGGAGCCGTGTGGGAGGGGGAAGCTTGGGAGCTGAGGTTTGCAGCATGCTGGCTTGGCTTTGCCCACCTCTGCAGGAGTAAAGGCTGACTTTCTCTAAATAACTGTTGCTCTGATGGCTGCAGTCAGGATCCGAGCCTCCGTTCCTGCCGTGAGCCAAGGTCCAGAGGATCTATGGTCACTTGGCAGAAGTGTGCGGAGGTCTCCCACAGGGCAGCCTCCCCAGGACATCCCGTCTGGTGAGGAAGCATGCGGTTATCTGTACTACGCTGGCCACCGGGTCGTGCCTACGCCTCTGCCCATTGCTCACTACTGTCCTCACACCGTGACTGCCCCGCAAACACTGCCTGTGCTTGGCACACGCCTGTCCCCTTGTTCTTGCCGCTTTCTGAAGCCGTTCCGGAAATCCTCTTTCCTGAGTGTCTCTCCGAGGTAGGATAGAAAGTACTGTGAAACCTGCTGCTGAGTATCTAAGATCACCGCGGTGTGACCTCACCACCTCATTCACTGGACCTGGCAGTGTCACTTCTGACTCTTCTCCTAAGTCAAAATGGCCACAAGACGCAAACGTGTTGAATAGACTCAGGACAGCAGGGGAGCCACGACCGTGCAACCCAGGACACTCGTGAAAGAGGGCTCCAGACAGCTTGGGAAAGGAAAAGTGACGGGACGAGCTTGCTTGGAGCTTGCGGGAGTGCTCTGAGGACGGTTCGCGGGAATGCGCGTTTACTATCATTTTCAAACAGTATTTAACGCTCACTGTATCTGTCCATCGCACTGTGTGTGTGCGCCTGGCTCCTCTGCCAGCGACACCAGGCAGTTTTGCTTGGCGAGGTGTTGCGTCATTTCCCATCTCCCACATCTGAGTTTCTGGTCAACCTTCAGATTGGGCCGTCACACGATCCCCGGTTTCTCTTCGTGGCTGCGTTGCTAACGTGCCTGGGGAACCTGAGCTGGCAGGATTGCTCCTGCTGTTCCTTTTAACTTTTCTTGTTTATTGGCTAAACATCATCTTATGATGGCCACTAAATTAATTCTCTTCCAAGTAGTAGACAGATCGGCCTACTTGGTATAAACTGCATGAAATCACAGATGTTATGCAGGCGTAAGGATAAGAAAGTCTTGAAAATCAAACTGCAGGCACCCTCCCTGGTACAGGTGCGCCCTTCCTGTCCCTCCTTGATCTCTGCGGCTCCATCTCCCCACTGGTGGGGCCCCTTCGTGGAGCTGAGTTCCAAGTCTCAGGTCCCCAGGGCAGAAACAGACGCCAACATTACCGAGCGCTCTCTGGGTAACCACTTGCTGGCTTGCAGGGGCCTCTGTATAACCGCCATCCGGGCGGAGCCGCCTTTGTGACATTGTGCTAGGTCCTTAGCAATTTCCCTTCACTCCTGGAAGAGCAGACTGATGAAAAAGGCTCTTCCTTTTCAAGACTCTCAGGGCAAAGCGTGGCCTGGAGCGGTCAAGCCCACCCTGACGCTGTCGGTGGGCGGGACAGGAAGGCTCCTCTGTATTTCTCCCCCCTGTCCATGCTTGGACTCAGGATGCGCCTGAAACTGTGTGTGAAGCCCTCACCGTGTGAGTAAAGCTGTCGAGAGACTCAGCAGGCTGAAACCCCGGCCTGATGTTTCCTGACTCACTTGGGCTTCGTGAGCCCACACCGCGGCTCCCAGTAACTCGGCAGAGATTCCCGCCTCGGTGGGTGTCGCCCGGTGCGTACTGAGCAGTTGGCCCAGGCTCTGGAGGACACAGCCTCCAGCAGGGCTCCCAGCTGCACCAGCATCCCTGTCCCCTTCCTTCCAAGTGGCTGCCCTGGGACAGGTTCGTACTCATCCAGGATAAAGCATCTGTTGAGTCCCAGGGCTTCTCTGTTCCTTTTTAGTCACGGGGAAAAGTCTTATTTCCAATATCGGGTGCCGAATGAGGAAAAGCACCTGTCTTATCCATCTTCTGTCATGTACACATCTTCCTGGGTCTGCTTCTAGGACAGAAGTCCAGCCGACAGAGGGAGGCAGCCGCCGCCCGGGAGCACCCCCCTGCTCTTCCTGGCTTGCTCGCTGGTCTACATGTTTACAAGGTCAGGCCAGGCAGGGGCCACAGGAAAGAAGGCAAGTTTCCTCGGCCAGGCCAGCTGCACAGCATGCCTGGAGCTGCTGTCTGAGGCCGTCAGTTCTTCCACCCAGGAGGCCGCTGGCCTTCTCTGGCGCTGCACCCAGCGTCTCCGCTCTGCCTCCTTGATGTGCACCTGCCTCTCTCTATGCTGATCCTGCCCCAGGTTTCTCCTGGCCGACCCGAGTAGATCCGTAGATCTCTTGCTCCAGGACAGTGCTGCAGGTGGAGCCCTCTGTGCCTGGTCCTGGGCTGGCTTCTTCTCACCCGTGAGCAGCTCACCCCATGCAGCCCTCTCTACTGTCACTACTGGCTGTGTCTGAGCTGAAACTGGAGGCCTGTTCCTGGACTAACAGACTCCAGCCAGTGGATGTCAGGTTCTCAGCTGCTTCTCCTGAAGCCTTTTGTCCCTGTGTCGGTGTGAGGCGGAGGCCCAGCATGCCTGCGGATGAGACCAAGAGCACAGAGGCAGGGAGGAACTCACCCAGGGAGAGCCTCTCTCCTGTCCTCCCCGGGTCAGATCCTCCTGGGAGCTGGCTCAGGCCTCGGTGAAGAGTGCAACTTCCTCTTGCTGTGCGACGTGGGTGGCCCACTGCAGGGCTGGCCGATGTCTCTGCAAAGGGTCAGACAGCAAACGCACACGGTCACACCACCATGGGGCCTGTGCTGCCATCATGACTCTTCTGATGTCGGAGAGCAGCGGGTACACTTTGTGAACAGAACGACACAGCTCTCCTCCATTAGAAACTCCAGTACCAACGCACCCGGGTAAAGGGTTCTTGGCCCTTAGTCTTGCTTCGTACTGGAGGACGGAAATACACAGGCAATACTTTGCTTGTGGGACGTGGGATGAGCCCAGCAGAGGCCACCATCATCTATCATCTCATCCTCCTGCTGCTTGGGTCTGTTTCCATGGAGATCACTCCAGACATTCATAAACAATCCAGATAACCATAGATTCCACCGTGTCCCTACACTGTCCTGCCCTGAACCCGGAAGAGTTAGAATTTCCCACTGGATGCAAGTTTGTTGACCTGCCCCTTTGGTCTAAGGGCTTATGTCAGCACCATGGAAGTTAATTTTCTTCTGGTCTCAATGCTGAGCCTCACTCAGAAAATTAATTTATTAAAGCATCTTTTAATTTCAAAAATTCCAGGATAAGCCCACCCAAACTGATTATTTTACATTGACTAAGATAATTATGTGCATAAGACACTGTATATATTTTGATTCAGTAATTATCACTATTTTCAGTCAGCTCTCACTTTCTAAAGATGCGATACAAGATGTGTGGTTAACATTTTACTTGATGAATTTAAGCCACAAATATTATTCATATCCTCTCCCCGGAGGTGATGCCACCTTGGAATGGGCATTCATTACAATATCGGTCCTCCAGCCTCTGAACCTCACTGCATAGTCTCTGAGACAGCCATGAGTTTTAACTGTCTCCCATAGAATTTTTTTTAGTTTACCTAATTTCACTACATCACTGTGCAAATTGTACAACACTAACTGTGTTATGTAGAATATCCCAACAATCCTAGGAAGAAGTTCACATTTTGATAGCTTATAGTTTTTCAGATGGGGAACACTGCCTTTTCTTAAAGTTCAAATGTCTCTCCTAGTAAGTCATGTGTGAAGGAGAGAATCCAACCCTCTAATCACAAAGCTGGGCTCATCGTGGAAGTGGGTTCGTAAACAATATATGAATCCAAGCAGCCAAACTGATAAATTTTGGGATTTTTATTAGCTGAGCTCAGCAACCATCTATAGACCCCTATTTCAGAGTCAGAATGAGTGACCACCAACTGGAGGCTTGCAGAACATTTAAAGCAGAAAAGCGCAAAGCAAGATATCCTGTTGGAAACAATTTAGCCAGCATCTTATGTTAATTTTGGTTCACACCTGAGTCCTGCTTCTTTGTCGAGCAGGTTAATTTTTCTCTCTTGTGGGTGCAGCTCTTTCTGCTTTTCTCATGGGACTTGCACCCTCAGTAATTTTTCACTCTTCTGGGTCAAATATAAGGCTCAAGATGGCGTCAGTTATGCCAAGCTACAACAGTCTTCACCAGGAACAAAGCAGCCAGCAGACCCTTCCTGGAATGGGGTGGAACAAAGGCTCCTGTGGGTTCCCTGGGACCCAGCACTGAAAGGTGAGCTGGGCTGAAGACCATGGGTGTGACCTGCAGGGTCACTACACACCCATCACTGAACTGCTCCAAAGGGCAGAGACAGAGGAACACGGGACTGACCGCCAACGGTCCCTTAGCAAACAGAACGAGATGCAGCAGGCTGTGAGTGAATGTTTTCGCACGCTGTGCCATTGTCTCGCAATGAGAACACATTATGTGGACTCCACACAGCATTATCTTGGCGTCTGTTGAGAGCAGTGTTGGAGTTTTAGATGTGAACAGCTGCGATATTTAACTTATTTAAAACAGCTTCCATGTTGGCATCAATACCGACAGACACACACAATGCAGATATACGCAATAAGACACACACTGCCTGTGCTGTCACACACTGCAGGTCTATGTCCCTTCTGACTTCAGAGTTGAAACCCTGCCCCCAGCGGGATGACATAAGAGGTGGCACTTCGGAAGAAGTGGGTTCAGATGAGGTCCTGAGTGTAGCTTCCACGTTGGAATTAATGTCCTACTAAGTACAGGGGAGGGTGCAGCCAAGAGGTGGCTGTCCGCAGTCCCCAAAGGAATCAGCACAGGAAGAGCCTGGGGGAGACAGGAAGTACCTGTTTCCCACTGACCTTGCAGGTTGGACCTGGACACCACACTTCCAGGGTGAGTGGAGGGAGGCCAGCTCAGTCTTTGTGATCAACAGGTTCAGAAGGGTTTGCTGAGAACCTGCTTGTGGACATGACTCCTGGAGACCTGGCCCTGCATGGAGACCCCTGACAACTGAGCTCGACCCTTATTTATAGGTTCTCTTGTGGGGTCTGCTAGAAATCAATGCATTCTGTGATTTCCACTTTAACTAAAGAGAGGCGTTTCTGTCATTAATGACAGACATCATTTCCAAATGAGCTCCTGAGGAAAGCAGCCATAGTGAGTCAGCATTCAGGAGGAGACAAGGGTAGGACCTGGTTCCTGGGATTGGTAAAGAAGGCGAAATTTGAATCATTTGTAGGAAAATGGATGCACCTTGAGACCATATCATTAAGTGCAATAAATCAGACACACAAGCAAAAATATCACATGGTTTTTCTTACATGAGTAACCTCAGGTATAAATAAGTTAAAGAGCAAAATAAAAGCTAGATATCAGGAAACAGGGAGACAGGTCTTTTGCAAATAAGAAAGGAACCAAGAGATGGAGGAGAAAAGAGGGCAAGTGAAAGGAGATGTAAAATGAATTAAGATGTGTAGCATACACGGACCAACTCCCCACGACAAGTGTGATCACTATATACTACAAAATATGCTAATAAAATTTTTAAAAAATTATACAGGGAGTAAAAGCTGAAAATTTAACTGGTAAGTGATGGTGTTGCCTTTGCGCGTTTAACAAATGTATTCTTTCTAGATCTGAAAATCCAATTAAACATCCATTAGCACCCAAATGTGAAAAAGTGCTTTAAGATTTTATTGTGGTTTGATTCAGATACTGCCAAATGAAGCATTTTCTATCTCTCACTAGCTGAAAGATGGTATTTTTCTACACAAAATATCTTACCAGCCGGCATTGTTTTCTAAAGAGGAACATTGGCTTCATTTTCAAATGTTTTCCAGAGGAAATGTTTCTAACACTCTCTGAGGAACAAAGGAATGTTTTCCTTTGAGCTGGAGAAACAGTGGCGTAGAAGTTTGTGGGGACATTCATAGCCGTGCAGTGCCCCTTGCTGGATGACGTCACGCCCTCTCCCCTCGCAAACCACGTCTGAGGTAGGCGGGCCTGGGGTATGCATGGAAGGAGCCCTTCAGCCGGCAGGAATAGCCAGAAAACGCCAAGTCCCTTAGCCTTAAATATGCAACATAAAATATTTAGAACATATGCAACATAAAACGAGTTTAAATATGCAACATAAAACGAATCAAATACCAGAGTCTTCATTTCACATACCTGGTGAGAACTAAAGTTAAGTTGCTCACCAAAGCATTATTGCCTGAGACTTCTGCTGTCAGAAGTCAAGGACCTAAAATTAATATTTCTTTTCAGAATTAAGCAATGCAAATCCAACTTGAAGCTTTCTATGAGCCCAACACCCATCCCAGTTAATTCTTTGAACTTTGCTCATTTTTCTTTAATATCTTTAATTCTTATTAAACTACTGCTGACCATGCCCTACCGCTGAAGAACAGAAGTCAGGATTATCAAAACCAGTAATGAGAGGCAAATTCATTTTTATGTGTTTGGCCAGTCTTGCCATTTGATAGAATTAAATACTTGTCACACTTGAAATCAATGGTAATTATAAAGGATGGATTGTTTGCAAGAAGGCAGTAGAGAGTAACTACAAGGCCTGTTTCCAAAGACAGAATAAGTACACAGACAATTTAATATTGACCAATTATACATGAAGCCTGATAATCTGTCAGTATGGCTAGTGGGAGAGGATTTCTTAGGCTAAGCAATGTGAAATATAATGAAGGAGATTCAGTATTTTTCATATGAAATAATGGTACCATTAGGACTAGCGGCACTAAGTCTGGATGCAAATTGTCTTCCCTGGACACGGTGCCTTTGAGTTGTAGCTGGCACACTGAAGGTATAAAGGTGCAACCTACAAACCCCTCATTGAGTATTACTGGGTATAATAAACCTGATTTAGACAAATAACTACCTTCAAATGGACAGAAAAGTTTTGGCAAGTTTGGGGCAGGCATGCACTAGCATCAAGTGCATTTAATAATCTCTCCCTAGAAGGAGCATTGGTGTATTGGTCTGAGTTTTCATGGCCCAGGAAGCAAAAGGGCATTAGACCTTCAAGAGATGTAGAAAACAGGCAGGAAAATGTGGACACGGGAGAAGTCTTCCAAGTGAGAAGTGAGTCCTAACATCTGCATCAGAAAGAGAGCTGGGCGAGTGGATGCGTTCTGATGACCGGGAAGTGCGGTGTGTTCAGAAAACCCAGTGTGGAAGCCTCAGGTCTGCATCCCAGAAGATCCAGTCTCCTGGCACTGTCAAGAAGATCACATATTGCATATTTTCACTGATGGGAACTCCCACGAGTAAGTAAATCTATAGTGCAAGAAAGTAAATGAATGAATGGTTTCTCAGGAAGAAAACAACAACAACAAAAAAGGGAGAAAACAGAAAGCAGTTGCTAATATGCACCAGTTTCTTTGAGGGAAAATGAAATGTTCAAACACTGATGGAGGTCGCACCTCTCTAGACATAGGAAATGTGACCTAAAAAAAAAAAAGGAAGTGAGACTTGTGCACGTTAAATGATTGCTTTGCGTGGGGAACGAATTACATCTCAAAAATCCTGTTTGTAAGTCAGCTAACATGGCGCTGAATCTCAGGGAAGGGTGCTGCAGGTCCTCAGCTCATTCTCAGAGTCTGACAGCTTCTTTTCAACGGCCATCAAAGTCAGGTACCCGGTGTGGCTCGACAGTTTTCACTGGCTGGCACTGTGAGCTGTTTACTGGGTCAGCACACTGGTGACCTTACTTGGACTGTGGTAGCAGTAGAGTGTGGTACTGCCTACTTGTAGAGTGTGAATAGCCCCATATTCCAGAGCAGACTGCTAGGCTATCGCTAGGATGCTGGGAAACTGTAGAACATCCGCGACTGGAAGTTTCAGAGCCCCGCGTGTTTGGACCTCGAGAGAATAAGTCCTTTGAGGAGAGCCCACGTGGGCTGAGAGAGCTTCACCCCTGAGCTGGGAATGTTCACCTCTTGTGGAAGCCACCTGAGAAATAAGATTCTGAAATTTAGCCCCACAAAACTTGGGACACAAAACCTGGAACCAGAATAGTCCTGAAAATGCTTGACATGCAGGAGAGGCGCAGTGGCCAGAACCGTCTGCTTGGTGTAACAGCAGTGGCACACGCCTGCTTTAGAAGGTGACACCACCCTTACAGGGGTACCGCCTGCTGGCAGGTGTCAGCAGGCCAGGGAAGAGAGTAGTCCTGCAGTCATACTAGGGATGTGGTGTGGCCACTAGGCCATCTTGCCCTCAATGAGAGACATCTCATCACGGGGCAGTTTTCTCACTCTTGGAAAAATGTAGATGTCAATAAGTCCTTGTGGTGGTAAATTATCTCATCCTATAGTAGACAGGTTAGTGGAAGTCACAGGTATTTTAAGTGGAGGGAATTTAGTTCAGGGTATTGCTTCCAGAGCTGATGCAGGCTGCCTCCATCCTCAGATAGAGGTGAAGGGAAGGAACGTTATGAGAGCCGAGAGCCTGGGTCTCAGAATGGAAATGTGAACTAAACCAGTGGGAAATGGTCACGGACATGATGTCACGTGACAGATGGGGGATGAGGGAGGACACTGTCCCTTTCTGGATTCTCCAGGCCCCTGCCAGTGTCTGTCCTTGGGCTCAGAGACTGCAAAGCAAAGGAGCTAGGATGCTGATCAGTGAGGTACAGGGCAGATGGGTGAGCAGCCCACGTGCTCTGAACAGGCGCCGAGGGTGTGTGGGAACCGAGACTCACAGCCGCACTGTGCGGGCTGGAGCCCCTCGTGGAGTCAGGCTCTAGAAGAGTTAGACTCTCACTACTTGGCACTTTGGAAACATTTCTGCACTTGAAAAGCTTGCTAATGTGGAGAATCATTGCCGTGAGAGGGTGAAGCACTTCTTTCTTTTTGTTTTAATTTACACATAATTAAACCTCATGTGAGTGACAGTTTTCAAATCAGGCAGTGCATCTTTAATCTATTTAATAGCAGAAATGGTTCCAAGGCCTGCTGCCTGGGAATCATGAGAACTTGAAAAGTAGATAAAACATTGCTTCCCCTATTCCCGGCTGAGACCTGGAGGCGGGCGGGAGTTGTTGTTATGAGCATCGTGGAGAAACTGGCATGGGCCAGAATGAGCGTCAGAGGTTCACTGACTGCACCAGGGCAGACACCCAGCTCCAGACAGGGAGGTGGGTCCCTCTGGGGATCCTCTGTGCAAAGAAAAGAGTCCCCTACGCCACACGATCAAGTGCTATCAAGATGCACGATAACTCTGAGTTTGCCCGGAAATTGTTAAAGTCAATACTTTTTAAAAAGATAAAAGCAAATTATTTAGGGGGGTGGAGACTCTACAGCAAAGAGCACTCAGGTTGCCCGTCCTTCTCTTGCTTTCTCCGTCCTGAGCAATCCACTCTGCACCCCCATCAGCACACATGATGGAGAGCATCCACAGGGATGAGGGAAGAACAGCAGCTGGCCCTGAGGTTGACCGGAAGTGCCCGCCAGAAGCCTGACCGGGAGATTTCCGCTCTGTGCTTCCCATGCCATCTCCATGAAGGCCATGCTGATGCTTCCACTCCCACAGAGGGCTGGCACCCTGCAAGGGGACGAGCTCCGTGGTGTCTAAGCCACTGGAGTGGGCAGTTCTCTGATGGAGTCGGAACAAAAGCTGGTCCTGGAAGCCAGGAGTTGTGCATGGCTGAGAAGACCCGAGTAGAAGACGCAGGCGGCTCTGAGTGAGGGGCTCAGGAAGACGGGAAGGACAGTTCAGGAAGGAGGCTGGCGACGGAGCTGGCCAGTTGACTGCTCTATTTTAAACACCAATGAGATCCAAAGAGGTGGCAGCCACATGGGCACGAGTGTCCTTCACCGGAGAAACACAGAGGCACATGGAGTCTCACGGTTATAAGCGTTTTGTTAACCAAAGCAACTCATGTGTGGCGGTCCGAATTGTTAGCTGTTGTATCTCACATTCAAAGAAGAGGTGATGGCTCTACACAGCCAAGGGTGCAGGCTCAGCGACAAGGGGTGAAGTGTTGAAAGCATTAACCCGCCGAGACGCGGGGGTGGTAGATTTGTGTGGGTCTAGGTGTCACCCACTTACCAAGTGTGTCATCCTGATATCCTCCACTCGAGTCCTCAGATCTACATCTCTGTCCCCTCTTCCTCTGCCCTTCTCCCTCTTTCTCTCCCTCTCTCTGTCTTTCCCTCTCTCTCCTTCTTCCTCTCCTCCCTCTCTCCTCTCTTACTTGCTTCCTTCCTTCTCTCCCTATTTCTGTCAAGTCCTTTGCTACCTCCATGTCTGTCTCTGTCTGTTCCTAACTCTCTGTCCCGTGTGTGTGCTGCCCCAGAAATTTAACTGACCTAGAGGTTCTGCCACCCTCTGTCAGGGCGGAGCTGCTGGGAAGCACGCAGTGACCGAGAGTGGTGGGCCGGGTGCTGGAGGGGTGAGGAGTTCTGAAGGGGCCGACTGGCGCGCGTGGCAGTGCCGTGTGAAGGGCCAGTGGGGATAAGGTGGTGAAGGGCACGGAGCGGGTGAGTAGGTGCTCAGGACCAGGGACCAGCTGTCAGCGGTGCAGGCCAGGCGCAGGGAGCGGGGACCCTGGCCTCAGGATGCCGGGAGGCGCCAGCATCAGCACGCAGGAGAGTGCTCTTCTGAGCCGGAGTGGGGTTCTGGCTTCTGCAACATAGCCCTTTCTAGCAGTGACCCTATATTGGATTTCTGACCGAGATTGATTATTGATTATTGAAGATAAATGATTTTTGCTTGTCCCTTTATTTTTTTTTCTGGAAATCTATTGATTTAATCAAATGTAGGCTATACCATTGGTATTCGCACAGATTTCTTTATATTCAGTCTTCTTTGTATCTATTGACATGACTACAGAATTTTTACATTCAACCTGCTTTATAGCAATGTATTTTACTACAGTACTTGCAACCTTGAGTGAAATCAGCTTTCGCTACAAGGGAGAATATTTAATGCATGGCGGGGTCTGTCTTTGATAGGATTTTGATGCTTGCTGTCTGTTTTGCATACGAAACAGGGCGGGGTACAGCTGCAGATCCTTCACACTGTGTTGAGCGCACCTTGTGGTCCTTGTCCCCTAGGAAGCTGGTACTGCAACTCTCCCCTGACGCGTTCCCTTCCTCTCCTCAGGTCCCCATGGTTTACCCTTCTCCCGGAGGACGCGATTCTCTCTGAAGCCTTCTGCTCAACAACCTGAGACAAGGCGATGCCCTGCTTGGTCCTCGATACCCCCAGAATGACACACTCAGCCCCCGGCTGTGTCACCCTACCTGTCCAACTGCAGTCAGTCCAGTAACTGCTCTACTGAGCTTAAAGTTTTAGCTTCCAGCTCAGTCTTGTGTCTTCCACATTATTCCTTTGTAATATTGATTGGAAGCGTGGAACACTACAGGAGATGTATTTTTTCCTGTGTAAATGATTTTTTCTCTTTTTAATATTTTGCTGCTCAAATCATTAAGAATATCCCACGAATAAAAATTAGACAACTTATACGATTCTACAAATTGTTTCATTTCTACGTAAAAATTCTGAACTTTTCCTAGAAGTATCTAACGTCTTGCTTCACACGTTTGTCCGAAGACCTTCGTATAACTTATAATATATACTTATTTTTTTCTGTGTTTAAACACTTTATTGAGGGGGTTGGTGTATAGAAACTATATATATTTAACACACACTCGGAATGCCTTTCACAGTGTGCTTTGTCTATGGTGTGAGGTAGGGATATAAGTGCAGAGGTCTCTATCACAACTTCTGGTGATTTATTACATTGCTATTGTTTTATAATTAAGTTGCATTGGCATCTCCACTGTATATCAAATTTGCAGTCAGATTATCTGGGCAATAGCATGGCTCCCTCAGCTAGTTTGGCTACCCCTATTCCCACACCACAGTCCTGATTCATGCAGAAAAAGGATGCGGCTCGGTAATTAGTGGAAACTTGTCTATTATTTTGCTTCCATTTTAATAATTGTCTTGGCAACTCTAGACTTGGCAGCAACTACTGTTTGGCTCCGTGTTGATTTCACAATCACACTATTGGAAGCTAATTTTTATTGAGTGCTATAATCCCGGGCAAGCACATGACAATCTCCTAGGCAGAAGCCATGTCATTGGTTGATTAAGAGCCAGGGCTTTGGAATAAGTCCCAGCTCTGTACCTCAGCATCAGGGAAATACCAAACCCATAAACATGAGTGATAATAGCATTCATGCTGTCCCAGGATAAGATAATACACCTTGCATAACCCATTGCTTGGAATAGAGCAGGTATGTAGTAAGTAAGAGCTGATTTTATGATCAGGCACAAAATTCTGGTCACCTATTAGTACCTGCATAATCCTATTAATCAGATGGATATAGTTAACACAAGTAGCAACATACAAACATACAAAATAAGCTTGCGACATGTTAATATTAGACAGTGAATGTGAGTTTATTTCCTTCACTGGCTCCCTTTCTTTTCCTACCCTACTCTCACTTTTCATGGTCTGTATAATCATGGCAAATAAGTACGATGCATTTGGGGCAAGAAAAATACTACAAACGATGCTATGTTTGTCCTGGGGAACAAAAGTGAATACATTTCTGGGGAGCAGCGCTCTCTCCAAACGTTACCACATCAAATTCTTCAGTCGAGTGTTATAGAAAAGGTGCTCATGATGAGCATCGTGTTTTCTATCAGAGTTTTGAACAAGTCGGTGCTACGCATTATTCCAATAGAGAAAACAAGAAAAGAATAAAAGTGGAGCAACTCTTTAGGAGAAGCAAAAATGAAAGCTACAGCGTCTCCCTGCTCAGCTTTTTAGGTTTTTCTTTCTAGTAACTTCCAAAACCTCCACTTAAGTTAGCATCTGCCAGTAAATACAGCAGCTAGTGCAAAGCAACACTCCTGAAAACTTAGAAAATGAAACGACGCGCGTTGGAATACATATATGTTCACACAACTATAGTTTATGTTCCTCATTTCCCTTCATAATTGATGTTCCATTTTAGTTTCAGAAATGCTCCCAGGCAGTGAATATGAAAAGAAAGATGAATCAATAGCAGTGAAATGTTTGGCTTATTCTGCAAGAGAGTTTCTACAAATTGCGAATCATAAAAATTTTGCCAATATATCTGTCTATATCAAAACATAAAGCAGGATGATAGAATGGAGAATTCTTGAAAGATAAATATTTTTACAGTGCTATGCAAATTCCATAAATTCATGCACACATTCAGATAACATTTGCTGTCTGTGAGATGTGAATCTATAAACTAGAATATGCATATACAAAATCCCTTGCAAGATCGCTTTGCTGAAAAAATGGATGCAACTGATGTGAAACTAATTTGGGAAATTTCAACCTAAAGCTGAACCCTAGGTGGCTTCTATACCAGCAGTAAATTAATATTAATTTTCATGTGCTGATACTCAGGACTGGATTGACTCCCAGGAAATATCGCCGTGCATGATGACAACAGTGGTTTTCACACCTATTGTGTAAACATCACCTTAAGTAAGGAATCTGGGGCACTGTCAGTCAGTGCATAGCATTAACTGGGTAATTTCTATAATTCACTTTAATTTGGGGTGCTTCATAGGAAATGTACAGATTTTGAACCACAATAAATTTCCATAACTGATGATTGGATGTAGCAGCGTCTGAATATTCCTTCCTGGCTCACACAAGCAGAAAAGACATGAAACCGGAGTGTCAAGGACCTGGCTCCAGATGACTGGGGGCAATTGATCACGGAAAGAAGAGAAAGAAACAGGGGCCCCGGATCCCCACCAGACGCTGCCCAGGCTGTGACCTGAAGAAAGGAACTCTGGGAATCTGTCAACTATGGTGGCAGCTGAGGGAGTCCAGGGGGTCAAAAGCAGAGAGTAGCTGAGACAGGTTAGAGCAATTCAGTCCCCACATCCCAAAGAAACAAACTCTGTGCATACTCACCCTTGTGCATAAAAATAAACTCAAAATGCATCATAGACCTGTACAATTCCTGGGAGAAAATTTAGGAGAAAATGTTGACACTTTGGGAAAATTAGTTTTATTCACCACACCACCTAAGATTGATTCATAGAAGATTTTAAAAACAGTACGTTTGATTTACTTAAAGACTAGCTAATCAAAAATCACATATGAGTGTAAATATTTATGAATTATGCAAGTACCTAATAAAGTTCTTGGGGCCAGAACATTAAACACTCCCTCCAAATATGAAGTCAAACAAACTAATAAAAAAGTGAAAAGAGCTTTAACACAAACATCTGTAAAGATATTAATTGTCATTATCCTTTGGCAAAATACCAATTGAAGCTACAGTGAGTTAGTACTCTCCACCTGTTAGAACATGCAAACTTGAAAGAATTCGCACGTCCAGTATTGGTGAGCATGACAGCCATTGTGATTACTAGTGAGAACATATTCTGTGAAATACTTTGGAAATAACTTGACAAATTCCTTTAAAAAAAACACAAGGCTTTACTCAAGAAAACTAAAAATGCGTGTTGAAACTTGTTCTATGAGAATGCTTATAACAAATTTACTTACAGTGGAAAAATATCCTAGAAACAGCCCACACCTGAATGGACAGGTGAACAGGGGACAACACTGTGAAACTGCTACCCTGGATGATAATCAGCAAAGGGTGTGGACCACTGATAAACCCAGCCACACGTGTGAGTGTCCAAATAAATATGCAAAGGAGAAGAAATCAACTGGGGCTGCTTACTACACCATGGTGTTGTATGGAATTGAAAAAAAAAATCCATAATTATGGAAAGAAAAGCATTCAATGCCTAGAAAAAGAGAGAATTACCAAGAAACCTGAAAAACCTTTAAAAAGACATGTTCATTATCTTGATTGTGCTAATACTTTCATGAGCTTAAATACCTGTCAAAACTTTAATAAGTTTAGTCATTCAAAACATGAAATTGTATACTTTAAACATTACAGTTTATCATATCAACTGTGTGGAAAAAGACTCTAACACAAAACTTCAAAGAATAACAAAACATCACAAGAGGAATTAAATTACTCTAGGTCAAATCCCCTGTAACAAGGTAACTGAGTTGCTTATCTTTCATGTGAAAGGGACCCGAAATATAAAAGTAAATGCAATGCTTTCCTTCAACAATTCAAAGTCATCTATCAGATTCAAATTTTTGGAAGTTTGTGTGGTGCTTAAAGGAAAACAAAGCCAGGATTGATCATTTTATTTTTAGCTTAGGGGTGAACAGATAAGCTTAATTACCCAATTTATTTTCCGGAAGCCTGGTTTGCATATGTGAATAAATGTGCATTACTCCTCAATATCGCCTTTGGTGTTACTTATGCAAAGGTCGTAGGAAGAGGTTGCTGCCTTCTTCAGGGTTCACTCTTCAGTCCCTGGGCTGTGGCAATGCTGGGGGGTGACAGGAGTCCTGCTGAGGTGGTGAGAATACGATGTTGGAAGAAGTATCTCGTTTCTGGTCTGCATGCGCGCTGCTAACACGCAGGCTTTTTGCTGCAAAATGAAAAGAATGCAGTTTGCCTTTTACTTGACTCAGTGACTCTGTGTGATCCCTGATGAATGATCGTGGTGCTGTGTATTAGGCAAGTAGCACAGACTGTGGGTTCAGCTGGGTCGCCCCGTTCCAAATCTACAGCAACCGTTGCTAACCAGCCCCGTCGCTTCTCAGATGGGGTTCTGACCTGTGAGCTGCTGCCGTCTGAGGCAGCACAGCCTCTGGGGCCCCAGAGCCCAGAAACGAAGCCTGATCTGTCATCCCTGCTCCAGAGAGGTCTGTGCAGACTGACTGCTGCGGTTCTGAGAACCTGGCCTGGGACACTTCACACACCCAACAACCAGGGGGCGCACTGAGAGTAACACGGGCAGCGTCCTTCCCTTCAAATACATTCCTCTGGGTACAAATGCAACATGTGCTAATCAGAGGCAATTTGGAAGGTGCTACAAATTACAAGGAAAATTCGTTACTGTACCAAATACCACCACTGAAATAAATAAAATAAGCGGTGCCAGCTTGCAGCGATTATTTGAGATGATTTGAAATTCGGGGCAGACAGTATCAGTCCCCGCGCCTGTGCCTGAAGGGCGCACATCCCTTCCAAGCTCAGTAACGATTGGACGCTTCTTGCCAATCACTGCAGCAACAGCACCCTTGTCTGAGTAACCGATTCCTGCGTGAGAAGGACAAAGCGAACAGGGCAGCGCGTGTGCCACAGCAGGAGGAGACCTGGAGCCCTTGGGGGCAGGCAGGTGCCAGGGTTTCTCATTCTAGCAATGGAGGAAAGTACAGCGAGCAAGAAAAGCGGGCAAGGAGGAGAAGGCGTTCTCAGAGTTGAGCAGGATGCGGGAATCCTGTGGTGCTGGGTCCGACGCCATCAAGCCTCCCAATTGCTTTTTAAGACCGTGGGTCTTAAAGTGCGGTGGTCGTGTGCATCAAGGTGGGCCAGGCTGGGATGTGACAGCCGTCCAGATCTGAGGAGCTGGAAGAGGACATGGGCAGCCTGCTACTGCAGAGCCAACCCAAACCCGGGCCCTGTTTCTACGATGTCCACGGCTCCACGGACACACCCATCCCCACGGGTGTGCATGTGGTCTGTGATTGCTTTGAACTCCACAAAGGCAGCAGTGAGCAGCTGAGCCCGAAACTCTGCCTGCAGAGGTCTGAGTGTTTTCACTGTCTGGGTCTGTAGGGAAATCTCTCTCTCTCTCTCTCTCTCTCTCTCTCTCTCTCTCTCAGTACTGGGAATTGAACGCAGGACGTTGCACTTGCCAGGTAGGTGCTGGTGCTGCTGAGCTATATCTCCAGCTCTGTAGGGAAATCTTACATTGAATTCAAGCTTAAAGCAAAACACATTGCTTTTGCATTCTTGGGAAAAGTCCATTCCACGTTGGTGTTAGTGTTGGGGTCCACTTGCCATGTCCAGTCAGGGAGAATTCCGGCTTGGCCACAGGCTGAGGGTGGAGATGAAGCACGCCTCTGTAATACAGCACTTCTGCCCTTGTGACATTCTTCCTGCACACCATTGCCTGGAGAAGCCTCATCCCACACCTACCTTGAAGAAAGCCAAGAAGGGCAGCTCTTCCCTGGATCCAGAGCCAACAGCTGGTTATTGGCACAAGATACCTGCCACAGTGCTAAGCAAAATTCCTATTGAGTGTGCAAGTCATTACAATGCACACTACAATGATAAGCACTGTTGCAATTTCCTTTTTTATTTTCAAATTTATTCATTAACTATCTATCTGAAACCTCATCCTCCAGCGCCAGCATCCACCAGGGAACAGAGTGCACCTATCTGAGCACAGAGAACTCATAGCGGAGACGGGTTGAGCCTAAATTCCTCGCCTCTCCATCCCTAACTCCTTCCCTCCACTGCACACTCCACTCTGCTGCTTCCTGTTTCACAAAATAATCTGAAGTTTAAAATGACATGATTGTGGGTGACAAAATTTTCCAGGAATTACTAACTGGGGAAGTGTATTGTAATTACCATTACTATGTATGAAGAATTAATTCACTGACCAGAACACTAATAAAGCTCCAGTGCATACACAACAAAGTACATGCAGCCACTTTGAAGGTCTTTCAAAGATGACATCACTGTCTTGATGTCAACATACAGGAATTGTTGATCTATTTATAAATTTCCCCTCCAATTCTTAATATTTTGATGCTTGTGGAACTAGCGCTAGATACTCACTTTCAGTTTGTCACTGCTCATTGCAATTGCATAGATTCTGTATCTTGCAATCTTGCTAAACTCACTGATTCCAATACCATTTTAAAAATGCTTAGTGTCGAAGCTGGGCATGGTGGCTCATGCCTGTAATCCCAGCACTCGGGAGGCTGAGGCAGGAGGACTGTTGCAAGTTCGAGACCAGCCTGGGCTACAAAGTGAGCTCAAGGCCAGCCTGAACTGCATAGAAAGACCCTGTCTCAAAAAAGACAAAAAAAAAATGCATAGTGTCTTCACATAGGTGATCAAAGTGAGTGCAAATATAGGCAGTTTTCTGTCTTGCTTTTTAATTTCTGCATCTTGCATTTATTTGTCTTGCTCACTGCATTTCCTGGAAACTCTTGAGAAGAATTTCTGGTGTATTAGAGCTGTTCTCAGCCGTGGGGATGAAATATTACCAATCTACCACCGTTACATGTGACGGCAACTGTAGCAATTCTGTACAGACCCTTATCTGGTGGATGAGGTGATCCTTGAGTCTTGTTCTCCAGAGATTTTACATCATGAATAAATATTGAATTGTGACCATGTCTATATTTGCACCTATTGAGATAACTGCATATTTTCCTTTCTTAATCTGTTGATGTGTGGGATTAGGTTGATTGATTGTTTGCATTAAAAGCCTTTTGCCTTCCTGGGATGAGATCCACTTAATCCTGCACCCTTGGAAGTCTAGGAAACAGTTGCTTACCCAGAGTCACTCCGACAGTGTCTCTGTGCATCTTGGGACAAGCAGGAAAACAGAAAGAGTGAATACTCAGTTACTGGCAAACAAAACACCACTACAACATGTGGAACTGTTCGCATTCATAGTTCATTCAGCTTTGCATTCACACCGGATAGTCTCTCCCTTCATCTTCTGCTTGCTTTAGAGTTTCATATTTCATCTTTTTTTTGCATAAGGAATTTTGATTGTAAGGATGGCACAGAACTGTGCGGGAAATAATCACACAAGCCCTCAGTGAAAAACCCTGTCTTGTCCATACCCGTAATTTCCGCAAGTGCTTGCGTACATGTTAAGTGCGTCCACATTTTTGTCCATTAAAGTTTCAGTAGGTCGTGAGAAAGGGGTGCACCTCTCATTACAATGTTCATGCCAGAGGGTGAGCAGAAAAGCAGGCAGTGTAAATAATTGGACCTCGGCATTTTTGTTAGGAAAGATATCACTACGGAAAGAATGGGAAGGGTATAGAAACAGGACCCCAGTTTCATGTATACGATGGCGGCGCTGCACCTGTCTGCCTATTTCCAAGGAAAGGGAATTTCTCTCTGCAGTGAATTCACCCCTTTGAGGGAGGTGGTGGCTTTATCTTCTCAGTCGCTCAGGCTTTCCCCAAACTGCTGCCCAGCTCCACCCGGAGCTGATGACTATGTGAGCGGCAAATGCCCTTCGCAGCTGGCCGAAAGTCAAGACACCACCTGAAACTGCTCGGAATGACACGGAATTCCCCAAATTCAGAGGACCTAAAAAATTAATTGAACTAATGGATTATTGATTTCAACAGAGGCGATGTGTGGAAAAGCTGTTGTTTGTGGCTGTAAAGGATTTCAGAGTGGCTTGCAAAGCAGAAATGGAAGGAATTAGCATGGCAGAGAGGCAGAAGCTTTGAACTCGCTTCCAGTGGGCTATAGCCCAGCTGTGGACAGAAGATATTAGCTGACTGCGGTCGCTTCTGTCTTAAAATTCTGCATTTAGTGTATAAATGTGGGCTCAGCGCTCAATAGTAATCAATAAGAGAAAAAGCTATGGAAAATTTCTTGGAACTGTGCCTTGGGGTACATATGCCATCAGCTCGGAAATGTCACTTGAAATCAGAGCTACTAGACGGTGTGAGGTGTCATGACTGTGACCCTCCATCTGATGTGACTGTATGAACAGATATTTCCATGTCAAATAGCACTCAAACACTCAGGCATTTTTCTCCTTAGTTTGGGCAATTTCAGTGGCCTTTATTTTGCATGTAATTCCTCCTTTTTCTTAAAATTGTTGTCTACAATATAATTTAAAATACTACTATTTAAAAATGAGGCAGTTGCTCCATTCAGACACTCCTGCCAGAGAGCCCAGGGCTGATTTCCAGTGCGCTGACAGCCTGGAACTGTGCAACTTGTGACAGTGCATGGGACACGAGGTTCTGAACATTTTCCCACCACAGAGAGTTAATTGTCCATGGGTTGTTTCTTCCTTAGAACCCCCTGCTGGACTGGACAGTGTCCTCAACACTGCACTGTAATATGGGATCCACCCATTCAACACCTCTTCCTTTAAACTCTTGCTGCCATTCAGTTGATGAGACAGTTATGTTCCTGCATTCAGTTCTTAATTCATGTCAAGGCATGTGCTCTCCACTGGGACCATAACTCACCAGGCCTCGGATTCTTTTACTCCCTCAAAGTCTTGAAAGCATAAATCACTCTGAAGCCACTCTGGAGTGTGTAGAAAAAATGAGCCATGACACGGGCCTGCCACTTCCTGCTGACCTCTGGTCACTTCTTCAGCTGCAGACAGACCTGGCTGCGCCCATCCTGCCAAGGTGGCTCCTGGAAACCTCTGTACATGCTACGTGACGTCATGGCGTGAATCGGAGGCAGCCTCTTGGAGATCCCGAGGGAAAAAGCCAACAGATGTGAAAGGAGATGGGGAAGGAACAGCCGGAAGCTGCAGCCCCAGCCCCGGGAGAAAGTGTCTCTGGAGTCCTCAGAAAACACCTGCTTGGGTCAGTGTGTTAATGACAGGTGAATTCAAGCCAGAGGCAAATCTCTTGTCGCATCTCACAGCATGTCTGTCATCATAAGTCGCACTGCTCTGTGGCCTGGAGCCAGAATTTAAAACCGGAGCATCTCTTTCAATAAACTTGTGAACTTTACAACAAATTACTTCTGGACTCAATTTCCCATAGACTTGTCACCAAAGATAACACTTACTGCTGTGAACTACTGTGGTTTCAGGGTAGTGAGTCTGTGCTACAGAAATGCAGAGAAAGCTGGCATCTCATGTCATGTGCATGCCTTCAAAATAATGATAAAATATTAGCATAGGGAAGGTAGCCACCAAAGGTGCATATCAAATAAAATTAATGTATTTATTATTACAGTAATGCTGCCTTTGGGATGTGAGAATGTCAGTCTTTTACTGGTCCTTGCATTGCTATTTAGGAATATTTTGTTGGGAAAGTGCAGTATTTTTCACGTTCTACTTTTAATCATTGATGGTTAAGCGCATCAGTGCTTGTCTATATATTGGATTGTTAGTATGCGATGTCTCTTCAAGTACAGACGTTTCCCCCACACAACTCGTTGATTTTATAACATCTTTTTCCTTGCGGTATTTTAGTTTAACACCGAAGGACATTATCTAAAACAGTATTTCTCTAGCAAGTTTAGTTATAGGATGATTACATATCTATGATATAATTTCAGAATAAGTAGAAAGAGTAAAGGATTTAACAAGCATTTCATTGAATAAGAATTAGCTTTTAAATCATAAATACTCATCAAGTAAATCACAATTGTATGCTGAAATTATACAAACACTGAACTTGAAGTGATACTCAAAAATACACTACACATGTCAAATGAGTCTCATGTTTTCAATGAATTCGTTATTTTTCTAGGAAGGATACAACATTTTTGGAAAACAGGATGTAGCAACTAAATAAACAAATATACAAATAAACATACACAAATACACATACATACCTGGAAATGTATACATGTGAAAAGTGTGCAGGATACATATTTATTATATGTTTTATATATGTGTATGTTTTCTTATACACATTTATATGACTCACATATATCATGTATATATTTACTTTATAAACATATGCAGTATACTATTATTGTCACAATTTCCAAACTTCTCATAACTATTTTGAAAACACTTCTCTCTCCTTTGCCTCTAATGTTTATATGCATCTCTCAATTATATTATAAACAAGAGAACATTTTGCTGCTTTGTTTTTGAAATATCCCTGCAATGGGCAGTGCCTGGCCAAGGGTGAGCCTTCCGTCAGTGTTTTAAGGGGTTGCTTACGAGAGCATCAGAAACGTTTCATATCCGTTCATTCTCACTGGTTTATCTCTTTGGCCCTAATATTGCTGGGTGGGTCAGACCATCATGCACCTCCTAGCAGGGGAGTGGAGGGAAATGTGGCAATCAAATGTTTACATGGTAGAGAGGGGAGTAACCAGGAGTACAGCCAAGGTGGTTAAAGAAACAGCCACGGTGGCAAGGACTTCAGGAGAGGTCCCTTGTAGAAGTGACCTCCGCATGCATCTTTTCCTTGCAGGGATTTGCTCCGTCTTGTTTCCCTGGCAGTGGTGCACAGCCAGAAAGAGTCCAGTGTCCTCAGACGGGAGCGTGTGTAAGCGCGGGGTGGTCCATCCTGACGCTGGGTGGAGGAGACCTAGCAGGGGAAGGGCCCGAAGTGCTCCCTGGATGAATCCCCGGGGAACCGCGCCAGGGACAAAATCCAGAGCCCCGGGGTGAGAGAGCGATTCCACCGACGCACCCACTCTGCGACGATGCAGTGGAGTCACAGTGGGTGCTGCCCGGGGGTTCACACGGTGGACGTGGTGTAAGGTGAGTGAGGTCACAGAGGATCGCGGTCCTGGAGGAGACGCAGCTGCTCGGAATCCCGCCATAGAAAGGGCTCTAACCTAGACATGGGTCAAACTGCACAGAGCTAACACTCAGGGTGCCAGTGCACGCAGGGCTGAGAAAGTCCCACCGAGACTGGGGGATTGTTTCAGAGTCGCTATCTCAGCGTGATATTGTGTTCTAGTTTAGCACAATACCACACCATTGGCACACGATATCTCACTGTATTATCTTACAACTTCATGTAAATTTACAATACCCTCTGTAAAAATACCAACTAGAGCCGGGCGTTGTGGCACATGCCTGTTATCCCCACACTGGGGGGATTAAAGGTTTGAGCCCATCCTGGCAGTTTAGTGAGACCCTGTCTCCAAATCACATTTGTATTACTGTGGCATGATATATATGTGTGTATGTATAATGGGCTGGAAATATAGCTCAGTGCCAAAGCCTCAGGTTCAGTTGCTGAGATGGGAAGGGGGAGCTAAGCAGCAGAAAAGAATTTTATAAAGTCACTGACGCAAAAGATTTGAGATTAAAGAGAGTCTGGGTGTGTCCCTTCGCAGAGAGTCTGAGTGTGTCCCTTTGCAGAGAGTCTGAGTGTGTCCCTTCGCAGAGAGTCTGAGTGTGTCCCTTCGCAGAAAAACGTGAGCATCGACTTCCACAGCTGTGGAGCACTGCCTTCCACCAGGTCCCTTCTGTGTGTGTGTGAGTGTGTGTGTGTGTGGGGGGGTGTGTGGGGGTGTGGGGGTGTGCGTGTGCACGTGTGACATCCCGCCTTTCTCTCTCTGTGGCTTTCTTTTTGTTGTCAATTCTTCCCTCTCTGACTCTGACTCACACGCAAGTAGACAACATCTCGGAGATCACCAAGCTCACTTGTCCACTTCTGCAGCTGAGAAACCCACCCCCGTCTCTCAGGACAGAGCCTGTCCCACACTGACAAAGTCACAGCCATGACTTGTGACTTCCAACAGCTGCTGTCAGCCTGAGCTCATGCCTGCCGCCTACTCTGCTTGTCCTTAATTGACCGTGATACAGAACTGAAACAGAGGATTGAATTATTTATCATTCCATTAATGAGTAGTTTCATTCTCCATGTTCTTAAACACGTAAACAAATGACTGCAGTATTTTATATTTCTGTAAGACTACAGCACTAAATTAATTTATGAGACCTACGATTTTCTTCTCCGCAGGTCATGATCCCAGAAGAAGAGGAAAGAAGTGGGTTTTGTGTGGTGTTGCCCATCCAGGTGTTCTCTTGCGAAAATCACGGTGGCTGCTGCTGTAACCACTTGTAATGAGAATTAACCCAGCCGCAGCAGCAGCCGCAGCGCTGGGCAGTGTGACCCCTGCTCCTGACACAGGTCCTCTGTTTCCCCCAATCGGTTGTATAGATCTTATCAAATATTTACTTAACTTTGGATCAATGAATGTAATTTTGCTTATTGAACCAGTTATTCAGGGAAAATGTCAGAGTTTCAAGCTGAGCTTAACTAGTGAAATTTGCAAGTAATTATTTATAATGATATGCAAATTATCATCAGGCAATTCAGCCAAAAGATTAAAGATGCAGTGGTAACATAAAAACTCCAAGAATTAGCTGCCGTGCAAAACAAAACACTTTTAAAAATATTTTGTGCAGTTTGGAAAACTGAATTAGAATTTCTCCTTTGGCTTTTGACTTTGGGGGAAAAAACTAAATGTTAAATGAGCTTAAGACAATCACCAATAATAATTTTTGACTTGGCAATTATTCTAAATTCACAACCCAGGTTCCTTGATACAAATTTTAAAAACTTAGAGGTTTGAACAAAAGGCTCATAAAAATGTGTGCGACGTCAGGCTCTAACCTGTGTGAAACGTAAAGGATTTCCGCAAGCACTGCTTAAGTAACCTCGATCTGAGACAGAGACACAGGGTGGAGTCCACAGACAAGGATATGTCTTTAAGTGGTTATTAACCTGTCTTTAGCCTCCATTTCTCAGTCTGTGAAATGGGGCAGCTTAATATAAGTATCTACTTAGGTCATGGAAATCTTGCAATGATTAAATAAAACATGAGTGTAGTCCATAGTATATTGTCTGGTTCATAACAAACAAGAAATATTTGGTAATATAAATACCAGTGTATTTATTGTGCAGGGGTCAAAGAATAATGTTTACATATGTTAAAAACACTTTATGTTCTTCATGATTTAAAAAAATCAAGCAGCATGTGAACTTTTGTGGGAGATGAATGCGTCAGAGTTATTTGCCTCACCGCAAGCCTGTCAGCTCCCTGGTCCATGGTGAGCCACCGTTAGCTTTTGTGGGTGTGTGAGCCCCAGTGCTGCCCCAGATACAGCCGCCCTTCAGAAATGCGTGTGGACTGGGCGTGGGGGGCACGCCTGTCACTGCAGGACTCTGGGAAGGTGAGGCTGGAGGATGCCAAGTTCAAGGGAGCCTGGGGATTTAGGAACTTGGCCAGACACTTTCTCTAAGAAAACAATCATAAAGGGCTGGGAATTTAGCTCAGTATGACTGCCCTGAGTTCACCCCCCAGCACTGCAAAAATAAATAAAATAAAATAAAATAAAATAGTAAAATAAAATAAAGTAAAATAAAATAAAATAGTTACTGATTTCATCTGCTAAACTGTACATCTTAAGGACGTCCCCATATCATTCTTACAGACCCACTTCCATGGCTTCTTCTGATTCCCGCCCACCCTAGTCTTCTCCAGAAGAATGGAAAAGTCATTTCCATCTTGTCTTTAAGGTCACTGTCTGCCATTTCCATGACAACATTCTGGAGCATTGAGGGACATCGTGTTGTGACACCCAGGGGACCTCTCTGCACAGTTATTCTTGCTGGGCCTACAGGGACCCACTAGGCCCTCACCTCCTGGATCCTGAAATCACGACAGCAGTGATGGTGGGCGTCCCACTCAAGCTGTTGTAAAGTGTGCTATTGAATCGTACCTCATCTTTTAGAGCTCAGCTATCTGGCTGGGATCTCACACTGTTTACCAAAGCTGAAGGTGTAATTCCTGAAAGGCAGCTGGATAGAGTGAATTCTCTGTGGTTTGTGAATGTTCTCAGTAGTAAATCTACTAATCACGCACTGTAGCCTCCGGTTCACGTCCTGAAGCTGAGCAATAACAAATCTGCAGCTGTCTTACAGCCTCTACATTCAAATCTTCTGTGACACAGGGAGAGAGATGCTTATTCAAAACCATTTTTCAGTGCGTTCTTCACTTCCTGTCTGCAGGCAAGAGTCTTGGTTCTGGAAAATAGGGTCTCTGTGTCTGGGTCTTAGTGAGGCTGAGTAGATATAATTTATATCTACATGTGCCACCAAAGCCTCGTGAGCTCAGAGGTGGAGTTGTGGGGGTGACTGGGTCATGGAGGTTGGTATCCACCAGTGGATGAATCCACTGATGAGTTTATAGCTAAATATGATGTTGGAAGATGAAACCTGGCTGGAGGGGATGGATACTGGTGGTGTGGTCTGGAAGAGTCCGTCTCCTTCCCTTCACCCTTGATCTGGCTCGGTGCTTCCTGCTGCCCTGCCATGGACTGTTTCTCCTCCACCAGGACCCTTTACCGTACTTTATCTGGAACCAGCTGACTATGGACAGAAACCTCTGTAAATTTTGAGCCAAAATAAACCATTCCTTCTTTAACTTGTAACTGTTGCCATTTTGCTGCAGCAACAAAGAAAATAACTGAGACAGCATAGACGTCTTCTCACACAAGTGCTCCACTACGAGGTTCCCACCCAAGTAATAATTTGCTTTAGTACCCTCTTTTAGAATTTAGCTCAAAAACCATTCGCTAATTAGGATTAAAAGACTGTGTGGGATAAGGATGGTGGTACAGACCTGTAACCTTAGCACTCTGGGAGATTGAGGCAGGCAAATCCCAAGTTCAAGCCCAGCTTGGAAATTTAGTGATTGAGGGAGACCCTGTCTCAAATGAAAAAATAAAAAAAGGGCAGAATGTAGCTAAGTGTTAACCTTTAGACTGGATCCCTAGTGATGCACACATGCATGCACCCACAACCGTGTGGAAGGATAAGGTGTGTTTTAATCACCCCATTGGGAGTGGGAGTCCCACGCTAAGGTTTGGAGCTGGCTGTATACCTGACCTCCCCTCAGCTCCGATGAGCTGGTACCACTGAATCACTCACACAAACTTCCATCCTGGAGGAGGGGGACACTGCTCAGTGCATGCAGGGCCAGGTGGGGGCTGCACTGAGGGCAGAGTGAGTGGCCAGAGGGTGGGGGCAGACTTTGTGCTAACAGCAGGGTGAAGTGTTCCCACTACCCATTGGAGGGACCGACTCGTTTGTGTCCGTGCTGCCACGTGGCAGGGAACTGGAACCCAGCACTTGGCAACTCTAATATTTCTGGGCCTTAATTTCGGATTGTCCACTGTGACAGCAGACATGTGGGGCACTGTTTGGGGAAAGTGACGTTGACCTCTGCAGGAACAGCTCCCAGCCAGGAGCAGGAATCTCACCCTGTTTCTCCGGAAAGGTTCTGTCCAGTGTCCCCAAGTGCTTCTGCTCATCTGCTCTCCACATCCTTCTCTGAAGCAGTTAGTTGGCTCTGAGATGCATCCGTGGTTGCTGCGTGGCTCTCACAAAGGTGAGCGTCCACAGCACATCCTCACTTTTGCTTACACACAAAGTGTGTGAGGATTTAGTTCTGAGGTTTTGCCTTTGCATAGCCCAACTATAAAGGCATGTGCAGCTGCTTTGTCCATTCCTCAGTGCTGTGAATCGCCTGCATTTATTTCTTCATGTGTGCTCCTCCTCCCGTAGCTGTGTGTGACCTACCAGCCTGCAATAGCTCCAGGACAAGTAGTCTTGTTCTTCTGGGTCCAGCTGAGCTGTCCTCTCTGAAGGTCCCCAACTCACTCGGATGTTCTGCCCTGGGGAAAGAGGTGAGGAGCCCTTCCCACAGGGAGCCTCTGTGTCCAGTGGGCTCACATCTCTAGTGATGGCTGCCAGGGGCCACTTTCACAGGAGTGGAGCGCAGCGAAGGCAGAAGCCAGCCACCCATGGATGAAGCCTCAGCTGTATCACGCCTAAGGGAAATGCTGTCTCCACAATTACCTGCTTATGAAGCTCAGTGTCTGAATAATAACATTGTGATTTTGCTTTATGAAGTTCTGCTTCCATTCATATTTATCTGTCTTTATATGGACTCACTTTTTTGCTGTTTTTAAATTTAAAAAGTTATTAGCACATAAATGTGATACATATTGCCTCCATTCTTCATGGGCAAGTGGTGCATATACATAGCACAGAATAATTATTTTTACTAAAGTCTCATTAATTTTCAACAGAGAATGTATGTCATTTCTGTGTAAGAAAACTAATATCAAACCAAAAATATCAGCAGATGCAAACATAAAGGAAGAAAACTCTGATGTGAATATACACTCAGACTGAATATTCTTGTGCATGAGTTAATGAATACAAAGAAGAAAGTACAACCTTAGTGACACAAACCAAGATGTCATTTTAGAGGGATTCTGGGTGACTCCATAGTGAAGTGAGTTATTGGATGTTAAGTGGATAAGAATTTGTATGGGAGAAAAATTCTATGACTGTCACAAAACATCAAGACCCCCCCCCAGTTTAAATGCCGGAGAAGTCCTGAGTGAGCAGTATGAGTGAGGCAGCAGGGGAGCAGGGGACAGAACCCAAAGAGAGCTCACATTCCCTCCACAGCTCGAAGCATGGAGGGTAGTGCGGGCCCCCAGGGCAGCTCTGTCCTCCGCTGGAAAAGCACAACAGCACAGAGGAAAAGGTCACACGTGCAGCAGCCTATGTGTCAGCTCAGGCGTCATGTGATTAATGGACCTGAGGCTGGGAACTTTATTGTATTGATGAAGGGTCAGATTTGGGGGGTCCACGAAGTTGGTGTCCCATGTTGTAGCTGGGTAGATTCCTTCCCTGTGCAAACCAAAGAGGTGAAGTCGCTACATAAACTACAAGCATGGCCATGGGTTGTGATTCTTGGGGGTGGTCAGTATTGGCATTAAGGAATTTAAGAAAAATTTCTGAAGCTCTAAGGGAAGGAGTGATTTCCTGATCACATGTCAAAATCACACCCTAGAGTTTTTCTGATAATATGAGTCACCGAAGTTATTCAACTAACATGTCAAAAGTGGCATAAAATAAATAAATGAAAACATCAAGGCCATCTCTAGACATAAACAGAGGTGTTGGCTGAGGTGAACGTAGCCTGAATCTCAGCCTGATGGGAAGAGGCCCCCTACCTCTCCTCTCTGCTCTCTTCGTGTGTGTGTGTGTGCGCACGCACACACACACACTGTAAATACACACATGGCTCTACTCATATCTACACAGATGGATTAGATAGGCAGATGGCCGACAGCCACCCCTTCTGTGTGCTCACCTGTGTCCTGAAATCTGGCCTCCTGAGTACAGATGCACCTGGAGCTTTCTGCAGTCATCTCAGCAAAGTCTGAGCCTGCAGCCTGTGTCACGTGCACAGCTGAAAAGCAACTGCGAAACAGCGCAGAGGAGGGCTCTGCTCTGCGTCAGCTCTGCTTCACAATCCTGAGCCTGGCTGCAGGGGGGATGTAAGCCGTCTCATACAGTGGGGGGGGGGGATTTAAGGGAATAACCGTGGAACTTACCTTGACTGTTGTGCCATGGGACAAGAAATCAAAACGTCACACACACCGTGATCATTAATTTAACATAAGCGTGGAGAGGCTTGACACTTTGGTGCCTCAGTTCATGAAATTACTCTTTCCATGGGTCTAGCGGCAAACAATGCTCTGACCAGAATCATGGACATAATTAATTGCATGAACCAAGACATCATTGTCACAGGCTTTATCATGCCAGATGTCTCGATTCATTGTGGTTTCTTAGCCAGAAAGGTCCTGGGTTATTTATGAAGGATTCGCTGAGTGCGTGTCCCCCTGGGTAACCTCCCCAGGGTGAGCTGTCCCTGTCCAAGGATTGGATGTGACCATGGGACACGCTGTCTTGTGGGCTTCTCAGGAAGTTCAGTTGTCACATGAAGAAGCTCTGTGGAAGGCTGGATGCTGAACAGGAAGTGGATGCACCTTGAAAGTTTATTTTCCAGTTTTGGAAGATGGTAGTTGCTACTTAGTGGTCACTTACAAAGTACTAGACATGGCACATGTTAACCCATTTACACCTTTCAGTAGGTGGCCAGGCTGCTGGTTACCCCAATTTTTACATAAAAGCTGTGTCTATGCATACATTTCTATCCATCTACTGTCTATCTCTCTATCCCAACATCCATCCATTTATCTCTGCATTTTTAGATGTTTTCAGTGATACAAACAGAGTCACCTAACCAATATATTGAGGAGCTAGGATCCCCAAAATGATCAGGCCTGATATTTTCTAAAATCTTTGGGGAGATGTATGGGAGACAACTCCAGTGACACCCCTTAAATGCAAAACAATTGCTGCAACTTTGATTATACTGAGACTGATCTCCTTATACTGATAGGAACAGGGCTGGCTATGGTGTTTCCTTCTCTCTTCAGTTGGCTCTAAGCATTGCAAATAAGGCTGGCTGAGGTACTGGTATGAAATTTCTAAAGCCAACAGACAACCTCCTGTTTCCTCACATAGTGCTCTCTGTAAAAGATATGAGCACAGTGGGATGGTAAAGCCATCAGCTCCAGGAATGTCAACTGGGTATGAGCCTCAAGGTAAAGAGGCTGTGACTCCCCAGGGCACAAAAGTTTACATATCAGAAACCAAAGCAACAGCCTCCTAAAACAATTCAGTTGCTACCTTAATTGAATTATGCAAATTGATGCTTCTGCATATCCTTATCTCTGCATTTGCAGAGATGATTTTCTCCCT
>PVLA01010394.1:0-63777 GCA_004027455.1 Hydrochoerus hydrochaeris | reverse complement strand
ACAACAACAACAAAAAAGGCAATATAGGATTTCAAAAACAAGATGATACGAATTTAATTAGTTGTTTATATGGCATATTGTTATCCTCAAAGTAATTGCTTAGGCTACCAGATACAGGCATGCAAGACTGATCAAACAATATAATTTCCCTTTGAGCTGTTTCTCTTACTGTATCTATTGTAACTTTGGATCTTATTTACTCTTTGTTTTTTACACCAGCAAGACAATTTGGTGCTTACACATGCAAGTCTGATTTATTTCACTTTTGAGTATGGTTTCTAGTTGTATCCATTTACATATAAAAGTCTCAAGTTTATTATTCTTTATGGCTGAGTAGTAGTCCATTATATAAAAAAAAACCCACATCTTTTTATCCATTCCTCAGTTGAAGGGCATTTCTGGGTTGTTTCCAAGACGTAGCTATTACAAAATGTGCTACTATAAATATGGGTGTACACATATTGCTACAGTATGATGTTTTCAATTCTTCTGGGAAAATACCCAATTCTTCTGGGAATAGCCAAGACCAAAGGTGTACATATGGCTTTTAAAAAAACTGGTGCATACAACAGCAGAATTTAAGTTCTACAGATGAAGCTGGTTTTAGTTGTAATTGATTCTAGCCCCATAACCCTGAAGAAGTCAGGGTTATTTAATATTGGTGATTCAGATCTGCATAATGACCAGCAAATATTCACTGCATAATTTTGTGCTGGAGAAACAAAAGAGTACCACCAGGTTGTACTGGTCCTCTGAGAGCTTCCAGTCCACTGGGGATGTGAAGTAGAAACAGGAAGGAAAAACAACTTCATAGCATATAGAGGATATTAACAAAGAAGCTTATGAAAGAGGGATGTTACAGTAGATACATGTGTCAACTGGAGAAGGTTAGAAGCCTAACTAAGGGACTCAGCAGGGATCCCGGGGTCCTCACTTGTGAACATCCTTAAGAGGAGGCAAGGAGATACTGTGATTGCTACACCTGTCCTGGGGGGAGGGGAGGTAGCCTGCTTAAAATATAAGAGACGAAAAGAGGCTTCTTCTTCCCTTTTGTTCTTGCTGCTTCTGCTGTCTTCTGTCACCTTGAAGTGCTGCCTTTGTGCCACACCACCTTGCCTGGGAGCTGATTATGGACAGAAGCCTCCGTAAACTGTGAGCAACATAAACCTTTCCTTCCTTAATTTTTGGTGTCAAGTATTTTGTCCCAAAAATGAGAGAAAAGTAACCAAGATGAATGGGACTCAAGAAAGAGGGGATAAAGATGCTGAATGCAAATATATTGAGGTACTTCTGTTATAGGAGGACAGAATGAAAGCCTGGCAGGTTCAGCAACCTATCTATGGTTCAAGCAGGAGAATCTAAGCTGAATCTACAAAAATGGCCAGCAAGAGCTGCAAAAGCAAGCATGGGATAGACTATAAAGATAGGCCCTCTGATGAGTCCCTCCAGCTTTACCTGAAGACCATGGCAATCCCTGGTAGGACTTCTTGCATGGAAGATTATGTCAGTTTCATCTGAGAAACACTAGCCAAAAGGCTATATGCAACACAGAAGCAAGCAGACTAGCTGGGATATGCTTGAAGTAATACAGGGTAGATGCTAGGAAGGCCAGAACAGTGTCCATCCAGGGCAGCAGGTTTGGATTCCACACTTAAGGAATTAGAATCAACAGTATGGAAAGAGGGTAGGGTGGCAGGGAAGACAGCTAAATTTCTGCTGCAGATGGCTGCCCCACAACTAAGAAAGAGAACAGCAGTTTCAGAGGAAGATGGACGGTAGTAAGAGAAGACTGGTTCATGTTACTTGCTGGGAGAGGACAGCTTAAGAAGAGGCCTTGGGTTGCTGGTTTTTAGCTGATGGCTGATGCTATGGAGAACACAGAGATTCCAAAGAAAATACACCTTTTGAGAGAAGCTTGTGAGAAGCAAATGAGACCAAATGCATTCTGTAAAATGTACCTTTAGTAGATAAATATTTTTTAAAATCAATAACCATCTTGTTTAACTAGAATCTCTACTTATTTGTTCTTTTAAAAACAGCTCTATATATTTTGGGACACAGACATGATCAAAATCCAGAAATTTAAGAGAATTAGGGGGTTTCAAAAGCACTGAAACACATCTTCACACAAATTACAAATAAATCCACATCCTCTGTTAAAAACCAGCATAATAAACCCTACAGTCCCCCAAATGCAGTATAAGAAGTGGTTTCACTTAAAAGTATAAATTTTCTACAGACTGCTAGTGCTTTGATCCTTTCCTCTGCACCCTTTGTTAACCACAATGAAACTGAGGGCAGTTTCCCTTCACTTTTGAACACACACACCAAGTCTCTAGAACCTCTGTTTTTACTTCTAACTTCTCAATAGCCATCAAACACATCAGCTCCTAAACCACATAGGTAGATGTGAAACAATCTACACATACTGTAAAGGAAGAAAAGCAGAGAATTTGATAAGAAACATGACTCAGCTTTTCATGGACATGGACCTTGCCTGTGCCTTTTTATAACATGTTTACCGGCTGCTGCTAAGTTGGATGGAAGCAGCTGGTTAAAAACAGTTTGAATCTCTAAAGCAAGTGTTATTTTAAAAATTGAAAGACTTAAAATAGTTCTATCACTTACATACCTATCAAACTATTTAAAGTTGACACTTTTTAATTTATGGCAGTTCTTGGAACTGGATGTCCATTTCCACTATAAGAATCAGAAAAGATTTCAAAAGCACTGCAAGAAGCAATCTTAGGACTCATGTTTCAACAAGAAAGAAATTAACTTGATAGAAAATAAACCTGTCAAATGTCTTTAAGAATTCATTCTCACTTTGCTTATAGGCCACATCTTTTGTGGGACATATCTTGATTTACCCCAAATTCAAGGATATCCATACATTCATTTATGCAAAAAATTACTCATACAAAAAGTGTGTTGACTTATATAGTTGTGAAAAGGATCCAGTTAACACCCAGTCAAGGTCAAAAAAGATACCAAATCTAAAATAAAAGTGAGCTGGGATCTTAAGATACAGGCTGGAATCCAGGCCTGATTAGGAAGGTGTCCTGTCTTACTGCTTTCCAGAAAGAGGACACAAGACTTATAACATGAAAGAAAATAGTATCAGGGATAAAGGTGACAAATGAAAGAAAGCCAAGCATCTCATGTAAAGATGAAGGTAGGATTGTATACCAGGAAGGAGTAAATTAAGTCAAGCAAGAGATATCAATATCTGATTAGCAACAAAGAAGTAACTCAACTGTTCTATTTCACTGGGTTGTCTTAGCCTCATACTCTACAAAGAATGAATGGATTCAACATTATACACAGCATAGCTTTAAGTCCCATTACTAGGAAAATATAGACCATTAAAACACCAATTTCCCATTTCCACTGAAATTTGCTCAGATCATCCTTGCTTTTATTCATACCTCACTTTGCAGAGGAAGGATTCTCTTCTCCTTTCTTTTCCTTTCTAAAGACCATTTCTATCCTTGAACCTAGTCCTCTCCCATATCCTCTGGATTTTGACCTATCGATTTCTTGCTACTCTTACTTCCATTTTCTGTCCTTCTCTTGCCACTGGTTTTTTTCTTCAACTTTCAAATACTTTAATTTCTTTAAGGAAAACCTCCCAAAAATCTATTACTTCTTCAAGATACATATTCTTATCACTTTTCTTTCAAAGCTTAAAGTCCTAATGAAACAACAATCATACCAGTTTTTCTCATTCTTCTCTAATGAACAGAATCTGAGTTCTGATTCCAAAGCTTTGCTTTTGATTATGCACAACATGTAAAATAAAAGACAGTTACTGACCAAAGACTGCCTAACTCAAAAGCCTCTCTTTAGTGCTCATGTCACTGGCCCTGTGACAGACTACTCCATTTCTCAAAATTTCCTTCATTTCCTACACAACTCTCTTAAACCTGCTGCTGAAAGATAGACATTTTCCAAAATGCCTGCCTTTTCTGTCTGGTTTTTTCTCCACATATTTTCCTTAAAGATCTCACCCATTTTCAGGTCTGCATCTCCCTGAATGTGATCCCCAGAACTCTCTCACTATCTCTCGCTTGTTCTCCAACCCCTCCCCCTGCCGCTGTCTCTCTCATCTTCCTTGCTCTCCTCAGTTCCAGATCTACATTTCCATTTTATCTAACACACACAACTACATGGATGTTTTGGGGCTACCGGAAACATACCTATTCATTAACACAATCTAAAGATGGCAATATTTTGCCAGTCACTGAATTACACTGTAGTCACCTTTTACTTCCTGGCACAGCCCATGGCCTGGGCTACAGTGGGTCCAACAAGACAGGAGAAGATACAGGAATGGACAGAGGAAGCTTCTTCATGTGCTAAAAGGTGGTTGAGGATTAAGATGGCTTCAAGTCTAGAAGTCAGAGGACCCATTGGTTCTACTGCCACAAACATAGCAGATTGAAATATTTCACCTCCTTCACAGCAGTTACAATGACCTCAGAACTTTTGGCTTACTCTGTGAGGAACTAGAAAGGCAAATTAAAATGTTACTCAGCTACTTGGATCCTTACATACTCTTAGAACTGCTTGTTTTCTGATTCAGAAACAAACCAAATTGACAGAAATCTTAATCGAAATATGATTTTTTTAACCAGTTTTAAAAGCCAGAGTGATCTTCATGATATAGTCTATTTCATTCCTCCTTTCTGTTCTCACACTTCTAATTTTATTTTAAAATCAGCAATGTCTATCACATGCAATCTTCCCATCTGAATTCCAATAAAGAGCCTTCTAATTCAGAGTATTTCTCCTTGTTTAGAAAGCTGTAGCATAACGCTCTCTTTCTTCTTTCCTGGCCTTTAATCCATCTTCAACACATCCACCAGAATGGCTGTTTGTCTGCTCTCCACCTTCCAAGCCTATCAGCCATGCTCAGTCCTTCTTTATCTCAGCACCTAAAATTCTAGCTATACTATGTTACTCAACATGCAGAAAGAGAACCAACATTCTTCCATCTGTATACCTTTTTCCCAGCTGTTTCGTCAATCTTGACGCCAAATACGTTTCAAATCCTGACATGCTTCCCTTTTCGTAATTCTGGATTAGATCCTCATTTAAGAATGGTGCCAGGTTCTATCAATTCACTCCTATGGTCCAAACTTTTATGAAAAGCATGAATGACTCACTGGGCCTTCAGTGCTTTGTGTTTCTGTGTATGCCTATGTCAATCTTCTGAATAGAAATTTAACAACTAAGAGAATATGAGTCACCTCAGTCAGGTCAAAGTACTCACACAGCAGGCATGGTGATGTCTGTCTATAATCTTAGTACTCTGGGAGGCTGGAGCAGGAGAACTATAAATTCAGAACCCAGTGTGGATAACTTAGTGAGACCTTGTCCCAAAAAAGGGAAGGAGTGAGGAAGGCTGGCTGAAGTCAATACAAAGGCCCTGAGTTCAATTCTCAGTACCATCAACACATTCATGAGAGGGACATATATCCATGACTGTCCAGTCAGGCAGTTTGTACCACTGTTTCATGCTGCCAGACAGGACAGTCACACAAGTACCAACAGTGGTTCAAACTGGCAGAAATGTGTCTTAAAAAAAGAAAAGGCAGTGATTCAACACTCACTACATAGAGGGCAGCACACTATGGTGGCAAACACTATTGATTCAAGTCACAACGGTCATATATACATCATCAGTGATTTCCATGAAGCTATTGAACTTTTTGATGCTCATCAATAAAGTATAAAATAATTCTTTGAGTTTTCAAAGAACTAGATGAAACAATATATGTGAAAGTTCTCTGCAAAACAAATACAAATAGTATTATTATCATAATTTTTATACAATGTTTATTGATAAAGATTGACAAAAACATCTTTCTGCAAAAGAAATGCTGCCATAAATGATTAAGCACTTTGCTACAGAAACTAGAAGAGACAAAACATCAAGAGGTTTGTTCACTCCTTAAAGTCACTGCATTGTTTTATTATACTGGACTATAAAGTACTAATCAAAGCATTAAAACTAGATTTTAAAATGCAGTCCTTTGTAGCCTTCTGCAACTTCAGGCATTAATCTGAGTAAACTGGGCATTATCTTACATTCATAGGCCTCAAAGCTGCTGTACCTTCAACATAAATGTCAATTATATGAAACAGGTTTTGAAAAAGAACTTGTATCATTTTTAATCTTATAATTCACCATTAACATAAGTGTCTATATTCCCACTGACCACTGGAAATGAGCTTGTAAATTTCAAGTTCTGTTGAAGAGTATCTTCAATGTTGTCCCCACCCTCCTACCTCCAACATGCACACTTACTACCATGTCTGCATTATTTCTGAAAAGAAGAAACCCACTGTGCAGCAGGCAGTGTGAAATATAATGCAGCTTTACACTGCATCATGAAAGCAAGAAAACAGCCAGCTGTGAGTTAGAAATAGAACAAAATTTTAAGTTGCAAACCCGAGGGACCTTAGGTAACACCGGATGTGCTCCTTAATGATGAATAGCTGACTTTATTTTAGGCCCACCAAGGACATTGTAGGACATATTTAACATTTTAATTTTTATTTTCAAAAGCAATAAACCTACTGGTCAGACAGAAGCCTGGCAGTCACAGCGGCCCATCTATCAATCAATCCAACATGGCCAGGCTCTGCCAACAGCCCCTGACACCAATTAGGAAACCGCAATAGAGAACCACAGCTACCACATTGCAGTTTTGCCAATTAGAGCACATCCTGGGTGAGCAGGACCTGCAAACACTGGAGCTCAGGGTCAAGAGAGAGAGGTGAAAGCACCTCATGTGACGTGACATGAAAAAGAAGGACTGCAGGGGGGACACCGAAAAGAAGCAAGACAGTCTGGAATCAAACAGCACATCTTATTGTTCATTTGTCAAAGACGTGCAGACACTAAGACAAAAAGACAAAGACAAAGCAAAGGCAAGGCGCGTCCCAGGTCTGCACTGGAAAGGCACTGCTCATCGGCCTTCACAACTCGGGGAGCCAATTCCAGTCACACAGCAGCACTGAAGCTCCAACTGTTCCCTTTTGCTCAAGATTCACAAGTCAAGCCGGCTCACACAGGGCCCTAACGTCAAAGGCAGACACATAGCAAAGTGCTGAAGGGCCGAGATTTCAAATCAGGCTCATTATTACTGCACAAGTCTTTTCTGTTAAATTTTCTCATTTTTACATCCTGTAAAATTTTAGGGACCTCCTTTCTATTTTTCCATCTGCATTTCTCTTCCAAACTATGACTCAGAGTCCAGGATTATCAAACTTTGTAAAATCTAAGGACCTTAAAATCTTTCCTCTGCAGCCCTTTCACCTGATCAGTTTTCCTGACTGAAATTCCTTTTCTTAATTCCATTTAGATTTTGTAGCTCACCTCAAAAAGCTAAAGGCTAAAAGCAAGGATGACAAAGAAACCTTCCGGAATATGAAAGTTTGCAACTACTTTTTGATTTGAATGTAAATCTTTACACATTCCATAAATCTAGCAAGCAGATTCCAGTCTGAGATGAAAACAACAGACAAAAATGTCTTAAACATTAAAGCGAATTGCTACTTTTCAAATGCAAAAATGTCATTATTCACTTATCCTAGAGTCACTTTTGTTGAGACATTTTTCACAGGACTTGATGTTAATCTCACTGCGGTGACTCAGATTTAATTCTGGTACCATCAGTACCATCTGCTGATCTCAATTCCACCCTTGTTTTGTAAGAAAGGGACAGTGCAATTTCTAATGTACACTCAGCATCCTACACATGCATGACTGCATGACAAGTATATGTTTTAATGATAAATGTGTAATTTTAACATCAGTCAGACTTTATAATATGAATAATCTTTTCATTCTTTTCAGTTTTTTGAGACAGGGTCTTGCTATGTAGTTCAGGTTGGTCTTGAACTCAGTATATAGCTCAGACTGGCCTCATACTCATAGTGATCCTCCTGCCTCAGCCTCCCAAATGCTGGGATTACAGACATGAGCCACCATACTTGGCTATCACAACAAGTTTCTAAAACATTCTACATAAAGGATATATTGCCCCTAGAACAGACAATCTCCATCTTGGCTGCACTTTGGAATAATCCCTGGAGAGCTCTGAACCATATGATAGCCTAGGTCCTGACTCGCAGGGATACCTAGTTCACTAAATGGGAATGATGTATGAGAATCAAGATTTCCTTTAAAGATCTTTAGTCAGACCTGGTCCACAACTGGTGGTAAGGTCCTGAGACCAGTGGCAGCAAGTAACAGAGAGGGTTATTGCTCGGCATAGGATAGCTGGGCAAGTCCCTAGGCAAGGGGTCCTCATGTCTAAGCAGACAAAGAGACTATACTAGGGACATACATCTACAACTGGAAGTGACAACAGGCTTTCTGAATCATGCTAAAGGGGAACTAATTTCAGGTGGTTCATGTTAGGTTAAGGAAAGGGCATATCAAATGGAAAGGACAATTTGCCTTTGCATGAACTACTAGGAATAGCAGAAGTGAGTTTACTGGGATACCTAATTATTTCCATCCTGGAAGATTAAAAGATTTGGCTAAATGTCACTTTACTGAGAATGACTAATTGTTTCTCTATCAATCAACTTTCTACTACTTCAATGAAGTACTTGAGGCAGTTTATAAAGAGATAAAAGTTTGTTTTGGCTCATTGTTTTGAGGGATCCAAAGACCAAGTGGCCTTATTGCTCTGGGTCTCTAATAAGGTAGTACATCATGGCAAGAACACCCAGTGGAGAAAAAACCATTGATCTCATGAGCCAGGTACCAAAAGAGGGGAAGAAGAAAAGATCAAAGCTTCACAATCTTCAAGAGCACACTCCCAATGACAAAGTTGCATACTATGCCCTATATTCCAAAGGTTTCAATGCTCTCCAATAGTGTCACCCCAGAGACCTAGCTTTATATCATGGAGCTTTGAGGGTCACAAAGGGAATATATTCGAACCATAGTAGTACCCAAATCTATTTCTCTACAGCAGCCAGGTTAAAAAATGCTACTACAGAATGGTACAGGTCAAACATCCCTAATCTGAAAATAGAAAATCTGAAATATTTTATAAGAATAAAGTCTATGCAAATACTAAAAAATCCAAAAACTCTGAAGTCTGAAATACTGCTGTTTCTAAGTATTTCAGGTAAGAGATTGAACCTGTGCTTCTTAAACTTCAATCTGCTCAAAGAGTCATGCAAAAAGATCTTGTTAAAATGCAAATTCTACATCCATAATTCCAATCTGGGCTGGAGAATCAGTCCACACTTGCTAAGCTTCCAAGTGTTGCCAATGCCACTGCTCCAAAATCACATTTGGTCCTATTCTTTGAAACATTCTCCCACAGAGTTATAGGACTTATACAAATAAAAATGTATTCATAGTCTTGGGCTTAAACATTCAGGATCTCTTTGGAGGATTTAGATGCCCTAGAGAAATTACCACTCCATGAGGTGGGCCATGAATAAGCAGAGAAACTACAGTCCACCATTCTATCATCTTACCCCATATTACTGTTCCTCATACACTTACCACTTTCTAAACTAAATATATATTCATATATCTATTTTCTTTCTTACTTATTGTCTGTTTTCTCCACTATAATATACTGTACCTCATTGCCTACCATAACTTTGGAGGCTGTAACAGGGTCTTCCAGAGTCACTTAATGAATGTTGTTGGTTCAAAGAGGAACTTGATAAATGACATGTCCATGACATGTCAAGGTAGTATTACATCACAAAAGCTTTTGTTTAATAACAGTTTGGCTTGCAAACAGAAGCATTTGGCAAAACTTTGGTTTTGTCTGCAAAATCTCTTTGGGTGATGAACACAACTGCAGACATCTTTTTTGCATGAGCAGAAATCTGACCACTTTCCCCAGAATCATGGAACAAAGTAAGTTCATGAAATGAGATATACCACTATAATGCTACCAGTTCATTTAGGGCAAAGGTAAGTAGGGCAATGGCCTTAGGTGAGTCTGCTGGACAGTACTTAAGTAGGTCTGCCTGGAAAAGGGTACAAGATAAAAAGATGGATCTACCACTCATCTTTGCAATTGCAATTTAAAACACATCTGCCATACTATGTCCTGTATAACATGAAATGAATGGAAAAGTGCTAAGGGGAAAAGATCATTTTGCTGTATTAGTTTCCTTCAATTGCTATAATGAACCTGCCTGGCATAGAAGAACTTCAGAAAGAAAAGAAGGCAGCCTCTGGAAAGCCGAACTCTGAGTATAACCATATAATCTGAACTCCACCAGACCCCCAAAGGATCATGATGAAACGGCAAAGACGAAATTCTCACAGCCTCAGGAAATGCATTAATCCATCCTCAGAATTCAATCACTCACATATGCCTATTGGCAAAACTACTCAAGGTCTTACAAAATTAGAAAACTAACAAAATTAGAAGTACAAGTACCTGAGGCAGCATAAGAGCAAGAGTAAATCCAGGGGAACAGCAATTTCACTGACCAGTAGGAACCCCACAAGGCCAGCACTGATTCTCTGATTGTCAAACTGTAGGTTGATACCTAGTGGTATACTGCGAAGTAATTTTAGTAACAACCAGCATATATAGAATAAAAACAGAATAAAACAGAAAACATAAGAAGACAGAATAAATCACGAATAGCATTATTTCTTATACACGAATATATGTATGAATATCCTAGGTCATAATAAAAACGTATTATTGTAAGGCACAATTTTTTAAATTTTGCAAATACCTACACCAAGAAAGATCACATTTCATACAGTGCACTATAAATAGGCAATGTTCACAATTATACTAAGAGAACATATTCATACTAAGGAACTAGGATGGTATGGTTGGAGTTGAACCTCAGTCTGGGGAACTTAAGTCTGGAGCCAAACTGACTGATTACTATCATAGGGACAATAAAATTGCTGCCTCAATCTGTAAGAATTTAATAAAATGACTGAGTTCTTAGGATAATGTCTGGCATCAGTAAACAAGCACTCAAACTAGGAATTATTAGTCGTATCTCCCCTCCCACCCCGTGTGTGTGTGTGTGTGTGTGTGTGTGTGTGTGTGTGAGAGAGAGAGAGAGAGAGAGAGAGAGAGAGAGAGAGAGAGAGAATATGAACTGGGACTGAAACCACACCAAGTTCCATCTCCAGCCTTTGTTTTGTTTTTTTGTTTTAGAGAACCAGGTCTTGTTGCTAAGTCACCAGGTTCCCCAGACTGAGCTCCAACTTGCAATCTTTCTGCCTCAGCCACTTGGAGTGCTAGGATTACATGCATGTGCCACCATACCTAATTTATTATCCCACGTCCAATGTGGGTCTTTTTTTTTTTTCCTTTAAAAGCTTTGTGACTTTGATGGGGTTACATCCTGACAAAGTTGAAAATACCCTGAGACAAAAGTGTATTTAACATATCCACCCTATCAAACATCTTAGCTTAGCAACACAGCACACTATAAATTATGTTCAGCATTTCCTCTCAAAATCGTGAGGTTGAGTAGGAGGTGGGGTTCAGCATCACTCTCAGCATTGTGAAACAGTATCATATGACACATCTCTCTAACCCAGGAAAAGATCAAAATTTGTCAGCCAAGGCAATTTCTATTACATGGTATTGCTTTCTCACTACTATATAGTTAAAAACTTCTAAAACAAACCAAAGTTGTGGACCACAGTTATTTCAACAGCAAAATACTAAAGAACATGAGATATGGTCATTTTCTCATAAGCACAAGATTGTGGCTGCTACATGAGTAAAAACTGGGGAACTCTTCCAATTCTGGAAGAATCCATTTGAAACAAAAAGCTTGCCATTATAAAAGGGCAAGATGGGAGAGCAGTGTACTCATAGCCCCACAAAGCTAAGACACAGCAAGGAAGGAGAGCACAGGTCAATAAAGGCACAAATTAAATCTTCACACCAGCATACCTGAGTCTCTTCCTACAACTTGCTCTTTTAAAATGCCTTTTCAATTTGGCCCATGAAAGTACATAGAACCTTGGTTTATCCTACTTTCCAATCTTATTTAAACTGTGGGAACCACATACTGTGTTCTTAAGAACCAATTATTAATTAGAAACCCTAGAAAGCTGGACAGCACTCCTTATTACCAAATCCAATATCAAAAAAGGATATAGATAATTACTATATTTGCCTCTCCAACTGGTCTTGATGAAACATGCTGAAGTAATTCTTGACATAAGTGTCACCACTGGTAAAAGCGCTCAATTTGCTGGCACCTCATCAATGGCATGCTTGAAGCTCCTATTGCTTGCTGTTAAACTAACAGTTTGTATTAGGCTAAACACAGTTTGGTAGCCATTGTCAAGAAAATTGGAGTTGCTCAGGCATGACAGAGTTACTGATGTTATTTGTTTAGAAGTCTTGTGATTTAGTGAATCACTAGCAATTGTTAAGCAAGTAATTAAACTATAAAGCCAAGACCTGTGATTTTCAGTCTTTTCAAAGCAATAATCATCAAAATTCCAAGTACCATTTAACTGATTCCCTTCTAAACATGTTGGCAACATTTATGTTGTTGTCATTCACCCAGTTGTGTAGTTTATAAAAACTAGATTATGGCCTTTATAAGAATTATAGTCTACTAAAGTACTTTGATAAATATACGGTCTTTAAAGTGGAAAATGTTCAAAAAATACTTCATGAGAAGGGGACCTGTAAAGATTTGAATTTGCTTATGTATGTGGGTATCTGAGGTTTAATAAAAACTCACAAAAGTCCTATTTTTAGTACTGAAGTGCTAAAATAACTGGACTATTGTTCTTACAACCTTTTCCAAACATAAAAATGCATTATATAAATTTCACAATTCCCCTAAGTGCCTTTAAAATTACAAGCAATTTAGTCTATGATTCATGTGCCATTCTGACTACATGCAATTTTTTTACCTCATATCTCAATTATATCTTAATATTAGGGGTACTAAAATGCATTAAATAAATCATATTTCATACACTCTTGGTAAAGTAATAATACTTACATGCATTTGAGAAGAAATTGCCCTGAATTATAAATGTATTCATAATTTCATTACCTGCCTTTCCACACAGACTGAAATATTAGGCAGTAGTGCCTACTTCAAGCTACTGATGGAAGCTTTTAAGAAACCTTATGCTTATTTGTAGCTGATAATTAATCGTGTTAGTTAATATAATCCAACATTTACAAATAGCAATTTAGCCAATATAAAAACTACCTCTTCTAATTAGTGAAACACTGTTACTGATTAAGATTTAATATAGTGGCTGGTATTTCTGGACTGTTGGACAAAGAGACTGACTGATCTTTCATTTGTCAAAGGACATTGACTTTTCAAACTACCTTATTCCTGCAAGATGTTTTACTTACAAAAATACTGCTGTTATGAAAATTAATTCATTAAGTATCTGTATTACTTAAAAAGAACACATCAGTTGTTCCATAAAATGGCAGAAATGAAAAATCCCAGCAAATACCTTCAAGAACGTAAAGAAATTTATGAGACTTGTCAATCCCAACTAGTGTTTTTTTTTCCCAATTATTAAACATGAAATAATTGTATTTTTCATTCACATCCCTGCCAAAGAACTTACAAGGTGCTTTTATAACATTCATAATTATTTTGGTAAATATGTATTATACCATACATATCATTTTCCATTTAATCCAGGGAACACTAATACTCTGAAAAGTTACATCGTTTCCTCAAGTATACACACCTTAGCATCTTAATTCCAAAGTTAACTTCTGGTCTCTGTACTACTTTGAAGACTTGAAACAGCTATTTGAATAGTTGGTGAAAACTCTGAATACCTTCTCAAGAGACAGAAATACAAAGTGCATACAACTGGAAATTCCATGGTTGCAAATGTCATTTAGAATTTGATTTTAGAAATTTATGTGTTGTCTCAAAGAAAAAAGGGTCAAGTCCCAACCAGACTACACAAGTTTTTATTTAATTCACTACACAGGTGAACTAAATCACCATAGGAATTCTGTTGTCCTAAAGTAAACAAACTACTCCTTATAATATTTTCTCTAAGGAAATAAGTGTCAGATGGGGACAAGAGTACAAAAAAGCAAAGTCAGAACTGGGCAAAGAGCTTCCAATCTCACAATAAACTAGGGGGGGAAAAAAGTTTGAAAGAAATATCAGAACAAATGAGTATGTGATATCCCCATTTATACTAATTTCCATCATAATTTCTTTTATGATTCAAATTGATTAATCTAAATTTCTTTTCCCCAGAGCCCGTCAACTAATAAACAGTCCCTATGGACACTCTTTTGAGTAAAACCATTAAATACAAAGCTCCGTAAATGTATCAAGTGTATCACAGGAAAAATTGCCTCCTTTAAGGAGCTAGTTATCTAAAAGGCGTGAGTGATAGAAGGCAAAAACAATACATTTGTCACTCCCATTAGCAATATTAGTGCTAACGAGAAAGTACATGAACAAGAACATACACCTCTTAATGTGTGTTACAAATAAAGACTAGATTAGTCACAGATACTTGCATTAAATGTTAGCACTTAACACTGAAATACTACATGAAGCAATGCTTATGAGGTACAATTTGAGTGATCTAATTATAGTTTTCAAACCATTTAGCACCTCTTTGCACATGGAAGCTAGATGTATATGCATGTGTGTTAGTCAGATGGTTTGAGATTTTAGGTATAACTCAATTATCTGACATCCCTGGAAAATGAAGTGTTCCATTTAAGAGCATGTTCTATATAACTGAGACTTGTCCCTTTCATGCACCCTAAATCCCTGATTAAATAAGAGGCCATCTCTAAGGGAAATCTTTCTTCAGAGTATTTTACTCCTATGTTCTTCTAGGAAATAAGAGAGAAAATAGAGAAGTTTTCATGGTTTTTTACTTTGTTTTGTGGATGAATAAAGGCTATCATTAGAAAATATTGGTCACTAAAGTAATTTCTACTTTCTTTGTCTTTGCCTTCAGTGTTACACTTTAGCAATCATTTCTCCCACAACTGCTGTGTCAGCTTCTAATACTCAGAATCCCATTCCATCATTCACTTGAGCTTTACTGTATAGGGGAGAATAAGTGAACTTGTTAAGAAAAACATATTCAACAGGTATCAGTAAGGCTCCACATGGGGGACATAAGGTGAAAAGCAGGTGCTTTACTGAACAAATTTTATTATTACTCAGAAATGGATGGTCAGTTTCCATTTTTAATAGAAGAAAGAATGAGAACTCTGTATACAAAAGCCTAGTTTCACTGTAACCAAAGAAGCCACTTTTTCAATGAGCAATATTCTCTCAAAATACTTGAAAACTGATACTACCAGTTCATTTGCCTTATTCTAAGACAGGGATGGTTTTAATCCATTCTTTCATGATTGTACCTGCTAAAATATATAATCTGTGGGTCCAAATATAACAGTAAGATTATGGTGGGTAGCAGCTCTCCTTGCATTTGATCCTCAAATCTGCGACTATATCCTATTTAAGAAGCAATTATTTATCATAATCACCCTTGAAGAAAAAAATTAAGGACACTTAACGTCTTACAACATCTCAGGCAAGGCAGTGTCCTGCAAAGTTTCAATTACTGCCTCAGTATCCACAACTACACTGCATTCCTGAGGCCATCATTCTCAGCTCACTGAGTGATCCAAGCTCTCACTGATGCTCAACATAAGGTTACCCTCAGCTCAAACAATGGCTTTCCTCATATCAGTCACTCATAAGGACAGCCCACCTAAGCTCCAGGACTGCACATTCCATATTATATTGGTAACTTATGATTCTGTCTCTTCAACTACAATCTTAATTACTGTCTTTTTAGCCTCATTAGCAATGCCTTAACAATGTGTAATTCTGAAACCCTTCACCTTTACCAATCATTTGCCCACTAGGTAATACTAGGTTCCCTACACTGCTGGAGACAACAAAACTCAAGAGCACAATACTATTCTTTTTCATACCATTACAGTATCTTCTCTACTTTTGTAAATGCTCCTCTAACCAAACTCCTGAAATGGCTGAGTGATCTGACAGGGTAGGAATGTAGTCAGATAAGCATGAGACCATTTTTAAAAAGCACAAGACAAGGTGAATGATCACAAACAACAGTTACTGGTTTGACAGGCTCGACCACAGTTTTTATGTATATAGTTTTCCATCCTTGAAACACTGGCAAGAGTAACTATGCAATAAGAATTTAATATGAGTATAGTAATCACAATTTAAAAAGTACTTTCACATCTTAATTTTTTAAATTCTCAAAACAACTTTCTGAAGTAAGTACAGATTCATTTAAAAGATAAGAAAACTGGCCTCAGAGAAAACTGAGATCCAGAAAAAAATATAAGCTCAAAGAAATACATACAGTTAAGATAAGGAACAAGAGCCAGGGATTTAGCTCAGCGGCATAAGCACCTGCCTGGCAAGCACTAGGTCATGAGTTCAATTCCAGGTACAAAAAAAAAAAAGACAAGGAACAAATCACTCTAAGTCATGTGACTCTAACTGCTTTAGACCATAATCACTGGCTAAACACTCTCAGGAGATTCAGGAAACCTCCAGTTCCTTCTAATAAGGAAGAGACAAAGTTAACACACACACAAGAAAAAGAGAACACTATTACATTCATTTTAAAGAAGCTCTACACCTTGACTAGTTTATCATCCTTGATACATAAGACCCAGGATTGATATAAATTATTCATGATGTATAACAGTTTAATGGAGTATAAAATAGATTCCTTTTTTTACAGTTAGTAAAAGTTGTAGGGTTCTTAATGTTGTTATATACAGACTGAGCATGTATCCCACCCATCCAGACTTTTGACAGAAGCATCAATTTTCTAAATTGTTCTCTAATAACTACAAGTAAAGGTAGAAAAAAATTACAGTGTTAATAATTGCAATTCTCCAAAGATTCTAAAGAACCCAGTGTAATTTCAAATTATTAAATCCTGTGACTTTATACATCAGGAGAATTTTCAGACAGTTTCTCCCATGAGTTTTTATATTAAAAGGAAATATCTATATGAAATACACTCAAGAGCTAAAAATGATATGATGGTATCTAGACTGGTATTACAGACAAAAAGATGCTATATGAGAATATCTGCAAAATATGAACAGAGAAAAAACTATATGACAGAAATGTCCTTTAAAAAAACCAAGCAAGTAATTCTCTTTGTTTATAATGAAACCAGGAAGAGTTAGCTAAACTAACTTCATGGTGTGCAACCTAATAATACATATTAAGAGCAAGATCTATAACCTATGGATAGTCTGCCACTAGACTCTGACTGGCTGAAAAGAATTTCTACTTATTATAAAACATTCAACCATATACAAAAAATGAGGCTGAATAGTAAGGCAGAAATAATGAGCAAACAGAGAAAAGGACCTAAGCAAAAAGAGAAACAGAGAGAGAAGAGAAAATGTAAGGAATAAGTATGAATCAATCCTTTGAATAATAAACCATCTAATATATCTAAACATGAGAAGCACAAAAACTTTGACATATATTCATATGTATTTATGGAGAAGGGAATAACCACGGCACTTGAGAATTAAAATGCTTAATGAAGAGAGACTAATGTTCATTGTGAGGAATAGATAAATCACACAAAAAATTGAAAATTACAAAAGAACTGCCTTAAAAATATTATTAAAAGTATATATATATATACAGTAACTAATACTGTAGTACTTGTTCAAGGATTGGGAAATATGCCAACTGAACAGAATATAAAGACCCAAAATAGCCTTACTTCTACATTAGAATATAAAACCAAGACAAATCTAAAGAAAATTTGATAAATTTTATTTACTCAAAAACTGCTACTGACAAAGCTATACAGAAAAACCTGGTAAGACACCATATGCCCAAATAAACACAAGACTAAATACAAATGTCACTGTTTTTTAAAAAAAATTGAAAACAAAAGTAGAAACGGAGCAGTAATTATTTAAATAAATCTTAAAGAGAGACAAACCTGTCTAAACATATAAATATTATAAAAGAAAAAGATTGATCAGTGTGACTATCTAAAATTAAAACTTATAAATGAAAATGAGGCACTTATGAAAAATATTTAAAAACAATACTGAAAAATGAAAACTTGTTTATGAATGAGCAATTCAATTTATCAGTGTGTATGTACATGTATGTGTTGTGTGTGTGTGTGTCCTTCCAAGAACCACAAATAAAAATTCAGTCCTTCATTTTCAAATAAATAATAGAAGAAATTAGAGCATCCAATTCTGATAAGTGACCAAGGAACTAGACATACTCACATAATGTTTGTAGGAATATAAATGAGTACAAACTTTCTGGAGAGAAAAGTACGTATGTGATTATGTGAACAATTAAAATATTAAAATATACTCTTTTTACCCAGCTTCTAGAATTTTACTGAAAACAAAAAATAAGTCATAGATAGCGACTAAGATTTATCCAAGAAGATATTCTTCTTTTAAATATTTTGGTAACACTGGAGGGGAAATACCACACATATTCCCAAATAGGAAAGTGGTCATATATCTAAAATACCTATCTATAAAAAAATGATACCTTGGAAGAATATTAATGATATGGAAATATATTCACAAGTTACATGTGGCTAAATGATTCCAAATTCTTCACTTTAAAAAATGATATAAGGGGCAGGGATACAGCTCAGCAGCACAGTGCCTGCCTGGCAAGCACAAGGTCATGAGTTCAATTTCCAGTACCAAAAAAAAAAAAAAAAAAAAAAAAAAAAAAAAAAAAAAAAAAAAAAAAAAAAAAAAAAAAAAAAAAAAAAAAAAAAAAAAAAAAAAAAAAAAAAAAAAAAAAAAAAAAAAAAAAAAAAAAAAAAAAAAAAAAAAAAAAAAAAAAAAAAAAAAAAAAAAAAAAAAAAAAAAAAGCATAAAGATAAAATAAAAAGGAAAAGTGAGGAAAAAGAAAATATGAAAATGGGAAAGAACAAAAGGGATTTAAATGAAAATACGTCAAGGGTAACAAGGAAAGGCAACACTGCTATTAGGAGCAATCATTTGTGTGACATGAATCTCAGAAAACTAAATTGCTTTAATAAAAATTTGTTTTAAAAAAACTTTTTTTAAAAAATTAAGCCACTTATATAAACATTGAAGCTCAGTTATAATGTAGACCATTCACTAGGAACCCAAAAAGTACTCAAAAGATTTCTGAACTTGAAAAACTCATATGTAAAATGTGTTATTTTATCCCCAATGAGATTGTTCTACACAATCTAAACACCAGTTAGCAATTACATTCATAAATGCTAGAAATTCTACGAAGCAATCTTAAGAGGGCAGATTTATATAGGTCAGATAAACATTTTTACTGAAAATGATAAACAGAACCATCTGTAAGCACACACTCTCCAAGCACCCATTTAATAATTATAAACTGGATAAAACCTACACACATCATTACATCAAACATAAAACATTATGCTGATGATTATCTAGCCTTGAAAAGATATGCTCAGTTTACCATTAAGGATTAATTCAATTTATCTAAAATCTTCTGGTGATCATTGTATTTTACTTTCTAATGACAAGAGTGAAAATTTCGAAATTATTTAAACACCTTTGGGGTGTATCTGACTTGTTGAAAATATGTACCAACATGTGCAACATACAAGAGGTCCTCAACAAGTATCTGTTGAATAAAAGTCACCCAATTTTAGACTTCTATGGCTACAACATCATGAAGAGTTTTTCTTGTAACTTCATTCAGTTTGGTTTAGTGACTAAGCTGATTAAGACTGGACTCTCATGTCATGTGGGGTCTCATTCAACAGGGAATGGCAAACCTTTTATTGCTACAAGTCACAAGCAGTTAACACAAACAATTTCTATCCAAGAAGATCAGCCTCATATTCATACTTTATAAATAGAATAGTAGAGTGAAAACTGGTATATATTAGTTCCAAAGTAATAGAATTCTTTTTTTAAGCAAACTTGCACCTGTTACTAAGCTTGCAGCCATACATATATATATATAATATATAAACTTTTATCAAACTAGTAGATAAATGAATAAATAAGTAAATTACATTACAATGCCTTTACATAGCCTTTTCAAAGAGAAAAAATGAACTCTTATTTTCTTTAATTACTTTTAATGTTCAACACCACAGTCACTTTATAGTGTTCTGAAACATTTGGCAAGAAAATGAGTTCTACCAGTTATCTGTTTGATCACAAAATGTACAAGATACAGCATTCTTTTATACTACACAGAATAAAACTTCACTCTTTCTCAAGGCATGAACTAATGGGCATTTATTTATGAGACAGATCACTCTTAAAGTATTAGAAAACCTAAAAAAGATTGTTTCTATATAAAATAGGCTTTTTTAAAGCAGGTGAACAAAATAATAATATCCTAATAAAATAGCCTTATATACATGGCTAATTACTACTATTCTTGCTTTAAAGTGTCACAGTTGAAGGCATAAACTATTAATCAAAACTTGAATGAAATTAACTATGTAGTACAAACAACAAGAAATAAAAAGCACTTTAATCTCAACAAGTATACTTATTTGGCTTATTTGGTATTACTTTTTTTTTCCCTTCCTGTTGCGTTCATTTCAAAGTATTTTCACATTCTTTTAAAACTTAAAAATGAATTTACAAGAATGAAAATGAAAAATCTGACAGCTAATAAGTATATTAAAGTGAAATACCACATAAGGTCAAAAGAAATACATACTGTGATAAAAAATATACAGTAAATAAAATTTTAAAAAATTTATTACAGAAAAGACATATTGCCACTACCCCCTCACTCCTCCTCCCTTCCTTTCTTTAAGTACACTCTTCTTATCCTTCTTGCCTGTTTCTGAAGCAGTTTTAAAATCTTTTTTCATGAGTATCTTCAGTAACTCTGTCATGGCTAACTTGATACTCTGTATCTACATTTACTTTTCCTGATCATTTTGACTTTAAGAGCCAGAAGTTACATCATGCCAGATACAGCGAATAAGGTAGATAAGGGCACAATGTAATGTTTTTATTAGACTGCCTTTCTGTTAGATGGCATTTAGCAGCATCATTCACCGTATTTTCAATTACACATAAAAACACTCATAAAAGACTTCCAGAACTGCTTCAGAAAGTGACAAGACTGATGCAATAAGTGTGATCAAGGATAGATTTTGAAGGTGATTAATGACAATGTGTGTTTTATAATAAAATTTTAACATTCATTATATATTTTGGTCACCTCATATAGAGAACCACAGATTTTTAAAGTATAATAATTTCTCAAATAATGACCAAATTTTATACTTAACAGATATTGAAAGACTTGAATATTTAGTCCAACTATTGAACATCTTTGTTTTGAAAAGTTAAACTTTTGCAGCAATAAAGGTTGATGACAGCCAGAAATATAGCATTTGATAATGTTACAACAATATCAGCAGGAAATATATCGCATTTGATGATGTTACAATATTATTGCATTTGATAATATGGATCTACATAACTATGCTTTAACAAGAATTAAAACTTTCCTGCCAATTTTTAAATGTTAAACACAAAGAAAAACTATCGAATAGCTATTTATATAATTAAATTTGTTTTCTTCCTGTTGTCACTTTAATTACTACATTTCAGATATAATATATAGCTATCACTAAAACTCTAAAAAAGATTATCCCCATAAAAGTGTGACACTTCTCTCTCAGAGAGTTACAAGATACAGCCACTAAGAAAAAGGAGTTAATGCAAATCAAAACTAAATGAATAAATACACAAAATGTACAAAGTCATTACTAAATAGATTAACTTTTAACCAAACACACGTATCAGAAATTTCCTATTTTGGAACTTCCTTCTTAGTCAGCCTTCTAAAAACTCAAGAAAAGTGATAATATAACTTTACAGTCAATGGTTTGAACTGAAAATGTTATTACAGTTTTATCATCTATCAGTCTTGACTCCAAATGACTTCTGGCTGTTCCCAAAAATCAAATTTATTCTCAGCTAATGAAGATTTATCACTTTAGAGGATATTCAAAAGGAGGCGCTTTTTAAGGCAGTTCTTGAAAGCAAAAAACAAAGGTAGGGGCAGTAGGAGAGGGAGAGAAGAAAAAAGACTTAAACCTGGAGATAGGGAGGTCTAGTAAAATAAACACAGCTTCCTAAGGAATCCCTTTGCAAAAAAAAAAAAAGTAATGCATGATGTGGGCTTATTTTAAAACAATAATCATTAAATAATATTCATAGTTTAGCAAGCATGAATTAACTGGTTGATGTTAAAGGCCCCTGTGCCTATATGGCCAAAAATAATAACCAAATTCAAGAAAAAACTTTACTATTGAAAATCCACCATTAATGTTCAAATAATGCATGTCTATTCAGCATAGTTTGTAAATGGCTTTTTTCCTTCATTACACCACTGACAATTGACTTTCTCACAGCCAGAGCTTTAAAATGGCAAAACAGATTTTGAAGACATTTTCTGTAATTAAAAATGGCTGCTTAGACACAGAGAGAATTTCTCAAGGATAATGTTGCTTTTCACTTTTCACTTTTCCCTTGAAAGATTCAAATGAAAGAGAAATGTGTTGAAATCAACTACTGCAATTAGAATTCCTTTGGTCCATCACCCCTTTTCAAAATTTATTTAAATATTGTAGATTTTACTGACAACTTTTCAGCACCACAATATCTAGGAGAATAATTGTATTTGGTATTTTAAATGAATATACCTATCAAAAAGTCAATATGATTTATAATCCCAAAGAGGTGGTCAATAAATATTAACTAAATATTTTTTAAAATTGTTTTTCATCAAAAAGCTCAAATATCAGTTTTGAAGTACATGTAATTGTGCTAGATGTTAACTCCTCCAAATATCCCTATTTATTAATTATAGGGCCTCTGATTTTTGGGAGACCTCATTATTATCCTAGGGGGAAGGAGAGGCATTTCCTAGTTTCTTTTGATGCTGGGCATGCACAGAACTACAAGGAAAGTGATAAACATAACTTTCGAGCACTTCTACAAGAGATAAGAGACAACCTTCCTGTCCTATTCCATCCTGTTGCCTTGACAAGGGCATAACAAAAAGGTCTCTTAGACCCAGTGTCTGAAACCTATACATAATACAATGTTTAAAACCATGAATTTCATTTCCTCTTTTATTTTAAATTTCAGACAAGATCTCACTAAGTTGTCTCCATTGGCCTCAAACTTTGGATCATTCTGCCTCAACCTCCTCAGTAGCTGAGACTACAGGACATGTCACAACACTCAGTAAGATCTATCTTCTTCTGAGTCTATATTTGTTTGCCTAAACAGCATAACAGTAATTGCTCTAGAATCCAAAAATGAGATATCTACCAGAAAGAAAAAACACCTTCTCCTACTCAGTAAACTGATTCTAAGTTTTAAACAATCCAGTAATTAAGAAATAACAAAATAAAAATGAATAAATTGAACTTATACAGTGTTGACACTGCAAACAAATAAGAAAAAAACAGTATCCGGATACTACTTAATAAAATGTCCTAAGTTGTAAAAAATCAAAGTATGACTTATCCAAGCATCAAGAAAAAAAATACAAAAAAAAAAAAACACAACATCTCTCTAAAAATGTAGGAAGTGTGTTGTATAGGACTTGTACTCTTGATGAGACTACAAAAATCATGCTATAGTAGCTGTGATGGCTTATATTTAGCTGTCCCTCCAAAGTCTCATGTGCTCATAGGTGAGGCTTTTGAAAGTGACTGATTCATGGATGTGTGATACTAGATTAGTCCACTGATTGGATCAGTATAGTTCTGGGCGTGGATGATAGATTTATGAAAAGAAAAGTCTTACCCCAGGTGTGGGTGGCACCATTCAATAGGCTTGTAGCCGGAATAGAATAAAAAGGGAAAGAAGAAAACTGCACTGCATCCTGTCTGCTATACCATGGACTGTTTCCCCTCTGCCATGCTCCTCTTCCACCCCACTCTGCCTTAGACCCAGTTGACTATAGACCGAAACCTCTACAAACTATGAGATAAAAGAAACCTTTATTCTTTTAAATTGTTGTCAGGTATTTTATCCCAGCAATGAGAAAGTAATTAAATCAGTAGCACAAGATAGCTGAAAAGACATTTGAAATAAAAGTCTAAAAAAAACAAAAGACTACTGAAACCAGAAGCTTCCATCCTTCCAAATGTCAACTAGAAAAATGAGACACAGCAGCCTTCATATCAGAGGCTCTCAATTTGTTTTGGACAATGGGGGTACTTTATGTCCTGTCCAGTTTACATTCCTGTTGTAAATTCTAAGCATAAAAAAAGTAGTATGCAAGAAAACAGCCTTCACAAACATAAGACATTACTCAAATAGCTCTGTAAAAATGCTAAACGAATACCCTGACTTGCATTTCTACAAGTTAATGTCTTATTTTTAAAATATATGTTAAGTCATTCATCTTTAAAATTCTAATACAGACCTTTTCTCATCAACACTTGGCATTAAAGGGAAAAGACAGAGTTTAACTCACTTTTCCAAAGATTTCCCTCTCATCATAAATATGTAAGTATTTACAAATATTATGTAAAAACAGCATATACCCTACAAAGAATTTTTACCTTATGAGAATCACACTAATACTGTGTCTGATCAGAAGACAGAAAAGTCAGCCAATGGATATCTAAACACAGACCAGAGGACTGTCATGCAGTTAAGGATGCTAAGAAACAGCAATTATAATTTTTAAAAATTATTACTGATTTAAATTTTTTAAAAAACTAACTATCTTAGAATATTTGGGGGGAAAAAAACTCCCAGATAATGTGTTGTACTCTACAATATGTTGCTGTGTGGTTTCAGATTTATCAAAATTACATCTGAGGGCATGAAAATCATTTGTCTACATTTAAAATTCCTCATCTCTACAACTCAATATTTTTCCTTGATGCATTTTAAATGCCCTAGTAGAAATTATTTTGAAGAGAAACCATTAAAGGTATGCTAATGACTCTGAATTGTGACAGATGCTGTGGAAACAGGGCTGTTGGCTGAGGCGCAGCACCATTAACTATCTATCATAAAGTACTCTGGACTTGCTCATTTATGACTGCTGTGTTGCTCAAGGGGGGAGAAAAACAGCAAGTTTCTCTTTCTGAGGCAAAAATCATAAGCCACTCACTTATTCTAATGTCATGATCCCCACTGTTATTCTGCATGATAATTAGGAAAATCAGAAGTAGTGAAATATTGTCTTAAAAACGTGATTAGAATTAAATCATTGAAAGGTTTAAGGAAAAAGCTCCACAGGCTTCCTGACTGGTGGGTCTCCAACTAAAGATACTAACTGTATGCAAAACAAGTTCTAGTTCCTAGGAATAGTCAAGGGGTAGAATTCCAAGCCTTACAGGAGGATGCAGGGAACACAGAAGGGAAGAATTTAAAAAGGGACAGTAAAACCCACCCCATTTCTCTAACAGTCTTCTTTCTATAACCTGTCCAGAATAAGTATTTGTCAATCGTCCATTTTGATGAGGAACACTGATTTGGCCACTATGCAAAATACATATATATACACATACGTGCAAGTGTCAAGAAATATACAGCAAAAAATAAAGAGATGCATTTCTACAAAGTGTTTGCCTATACATTAGCTCATTTGATCCTAGCAAAAAAGCTGTAAGAAAAACGGGATCCTGATTTTCAAAGACAGGGAAACTGAAGTTCAGGTAAGTGAGATGAATGGCTAAGCATCATCAGCTAATAAGTTGAGTCCATAAGCCAGGTGTGTTTTCTCTATGGCTAGTATTCTTTATGATCAGATGAAAATGAAATGGCACTAAGGCAGAAGTACAAGAAGGAGAAGAATCAGGACATTTACTTTAAAAACATGAAAAAATAGAAGACTCCTATGTAACATACTTAGTACAGACGTTATAATATTAGAACACAGACAAAGCTTAAAAACACATACAGGTACTGGAGCCTTGGCAGTAATGACCTTGCTAGGCTAACACCAACGTTATGTCAAGCACTGTATTACAAGGCAGTAGCAAAATTAATTTATGCACTGCCAATCATTTGCTTACATTGAAGGCTGAGTGTAACAATCATGTATTTTTAAAATACACATAATTAGGTCTTACTCTGTAAGTCTGAATCTAATGAGGCATTTGTATTTTTCAACAGCTGTACAAAGGATTTTAAAAACTAGCAAGACTTGGGACATCCCATCTCAGACTTACACAGCTCTTCCTTTTGTACCTGCATTGACAGTTGATAGAGAACACAAAGTAAGTATGAATTTCACAACTTTAAAAGTTGGCTGTGGATTTTATAAGAGCAAGTGAAGGACAGGAAATGTAGCAAAGAATTAAACAATAAGCAATCCTGTCCAGAAAGGTAATATCAAGCCTAAGGGGTTTTTAACTACAGAAGGGAAAGCACTCAAACCGGCTCTGAATGGATAGATATGTTAACTTTCATAGCAAATGCAATAAACTTTGGCCATGTAGAGAGTTTGCTATCATATCTAATAAAAACTGTTGTAATACCATAGGCTCAAAAGTTTGCACTAACAATTTGTCATTGGAGTCAAATTATAAACAGTAGTAAATTCAAATGCTCGTTACTCACAAAAAGATTTTAAATGTCGACTTTTTCAATGGAAGTTGCCCCTTGGCATTAAAGAATAATGACAACAGAGGAGTGGCAGTAAAATACTGTACCTTTAGGAAGACCCTAGAGGTGTTCAAAGGGGGTTGCTTATGGCCATCTTTAAAGTATAAGTCAAATAAGTTATTTACTTATTTTAGAACCATGTGGTAATGAATTTAATATTACATCCAACATCTCACTTCATTATACCAATAGCTGCCCACTCTAGCCAGTGAAAAAGACTGCTTAAATGGCAAGCCCTTCATTTATATGTTAAAAGGCCAAGAATTAATGTCTTCCAGACCCTTCACTACAGAATTTCCTCACTGATACCTAGCCCATAAAAAGAACCTTATAGAATCCTCTACATAACTTTTAGTAGTCTCAATTAAATGATTATAACCTTCTCAAATGCTGTAAGTTTAATAGCCTGCCAGGAGGCATTTGAACTTAATGAAGACTCTGAAGACACCAACTGCAGCCTATAGAAAGAGGGATCTGTCCTATGTCTACTTCCTGCCAACCTCAAAGAAGGCTGTCCTCCTCACCCTGGCTGGGCTTCTGTGCCCATTTAGATAGACCACCCAAGAAGCACAGTTCTTCCACCTTCTCCACTGCTCCTGAAGACTCTGCCCTCACACTCTACCTAGCAGAACAGTTATCTAGTTGACCACAGCAGCCCAGGATAAATTCCAAATTGCCATTTATCAAGATGTGGCCTATAGGGCCCAAAGAGCCACTCCACAACCTAATCTCCCTGGTCTCCACTCTGTCTCTTAAGATTTACAGATATCCTGGGATTCCCAGAAGGCCTGCCCAACTTCTGACATTTATTGTGGACACATTAATTCCATTCATTAAGAATTGGTAATTTCCAGCACAGAAATGCAAGCATAAAAAATATGGTCCTTTTCTGCCTTTCAAACTCCAAAAATGAAAGCACATTCTAAAGTGAAAAACACATACCAGATAAGACTACATGGGGTAGTGCCAGGGACATAGCTCAGGGGTACAGCACCTGCCTAGCAATTGTAAGGTTGTAAATTTGATACCCGGTACAAAAAAAAAAAAACTATATGGGATTAAGGTTATAAATAGTATGACCATATTTCCTGGCTTGCCTGGAATATCCCAGTTTGTGTCTGTTCTCCAAACATAATTAAGAGTGCCTCCTTTCACCTTCCCAGTTCAGAGGATAAATTATATATCACCCTAGCCATAAGAGTTTATGACCAGTGGGTTTTGGAAGTATGGAGAAAATGGGTGGTACATCATTTCTAAATTAGGAAATCAAAAAGGCAAAGGAAATCAAGGAAAGCAGAGAGGGACATTCTGGGACAAGGAAAGCAGAGAGGGACATTCTGGGACAAGGAACATGAGGAGGGTTAAAGAAGTAGGGCATGATTCTGAAAGACTAATGGATCAATCTTACTTCATAATATGACGGTATGGTAGTGGTCAAACTCCTTGCTCCATCTCACACCCCACTTCTCAAGACACAGAGGCTAGCAACTAAATCGATGGTTTAAAAAGCAAGTGCTGAATGAACCAAGGCATGGCAACACTGTGTCACCAATGTCCTATTACACAGCCCTATTGTCTTAAGAGTTTAATGGCCACAAAACTGGTACTTTTTGTTGGCCCTACAGTTTACAAGCATCTAGAGAGGACAACCAGACCTGGTAGAACAGGAGACATGGTCAAGGGTTCTCTTTAGGGTTAGAACAGGATGGGTAAAAAACATAATCACGGGTTATCTTTTTGAGTCTCTTCTTCTTTCTATATAACAAATTCATTCTAAGTAAGAAATCATGACTGATAATATATTTTGTTACATATAAATACATAAATTAATACTTATTTCTGGGACTGAAACTAACACAGAAATGAGTTTTAAATGAGACCAAGTCAAGAGAATAAAGACTTGAATATTAAAAATAAAATATAAAAATTAAAAAGAAAAATCATACCACTAAGCTTTCTGCCTGTGCAGATCTTCAAATATTGTATTCTGGATGTTTATTCTAGTAAAAGATCATACTATGAACATGTTTAATAATGTTAAATCATTTTGATACTGTAAAGACAAAAATAAAGATTATCACACTCTTTCTTTAGATGTATTAATATCTTCAAATCAGTTAAAGGTAATACCTACTCTATAGCCACTTAGTACTTTTAGCACAATAACACAATTTCTCTCTATGCTATTAAGTATAAGAATCTACTGCAGTCCCTAAGCCTAGAAAAGATTTCCTAAAGCAAAAAGACCCTGGCCAGCCATAATCTTTAAGCCTTACAACATACCCATAGTAACAAGGTGAAAATCTGACAAACTCAGACATACTGTGTTGATAATTGGGAGATAAGAAGATGTGCTCTTCTTTCTTAAATATCCTCTAGCATCTTAATGTGTTCTTTTTTTCCCTTGAGTCAGGCCTTTTACAATGTTGCTTAAGGCTGTTCTCTAAATCATGGATTCAAGAAGTCCCTCCTATTTCAGCCCACTAAGCAACTGCAACTACAAGGTACATGCCACCACACCCAGCTTCCATCTAGCATTTCTGCCCAACAACATGTGTACTGTCTTTGTGAAATTAAACACTTACATAATTTCATCAAACTACTCTTGTGCTTATCTCCTTAATTCAATCCCCACCCCCATAATTCTGTTTAAGAAAAAGGGAGATAATAAAATCATACCAAACAGAGAAAAGGAAGAAGTCATGGCAGATCAGTGAAAAGCAGCGGAATTCAATCACATCGTTCCTACAAATTAAGTTACATTAGCATACAGAAACTTTTTCAGCCGCCTGCAAAATATATACCAAAAATTTATAGAAATATCCCCAAAACCTTGTATTAAATGCAAATACTACAGAACATTTCCTTAATACACAGTCGCCTCTTACTTGTTTCTGTCCTGTCTTTTAGTGATGAGGGAACAAACATGTCCTTTGTACGGCTTCTCCGATGACAGACTTTAATAGAAATGCATGAGTGGATTTACAGCCAGCATGGATCAATTTCTAGTTATTTTACAATTATTGATTAGAGAACTCAAACAAGCTTTGCTACTTGGCAGACAAAAAGCTAATGCCACCCACCCTCCCCCTATAAGTCTTGAGAAAAAGCCAAAGAAACAAGGAAACTGATATATTCTGGAAAAAAGAACATGCCAAAACCAGACTGAAACCAACTCAAAACTGAGAATCAAGTAACAAATGTGCCCCAGAATGGAGCCTGAGAAATGTATTGTACTGACAAGTTGCTCTCCATCACAGCAGCCACCTTTATTGCAATCGGAATTGACGGCAGTTTTTTCACTTCAAGTAAAAGATTCCTGTCATGGTGAACATATTTTAACTCACTGCATGTATTTGTACCATGTCATTTACAAGGACAAACCCTGACTGTTTTAAGAGTTTGCTTCTGTTGTGTCACTCTATGGGCCCAGTACACATGTTCCCAAGACTTGAAAATATTTATACATACATATATTCAAAGAAAGAAATGAGAGAAGAGGATGTGAGAAGTAGTATCACAACATACATGCAGAGCATATATACTGCGATGGATGTGTCTTGGAAATGGTTCTACAACATGGAGATGCAATTAAAATATGCTGCGTTCTAAAGAAGCATGTTATTTAGGAATTGTTCTTTTTGATTTCTCCAAGGTTAGAACTAACCCAGTCTATAATATATTGAATTCTATATGGAGGTTAAAAATAATAACTTTAAAACACAGATACATTCTGTCATCCATGCATGACAAGGAACATTCAAATGATAACACTGTTCATATGCTGAAAATTTAACGTAGAGCAAGAGAATGTTGGGAAAGGAAAAAAAATTATGTCAGAAATTGATAAAACAGAAAATACAATGAACACATTAAAAATTAACAATGATTTTTAATAAGTTAAACAGAAATAAATAGAAAATAAACATTTAAAGAGGTGAATCTTTGGACTGAGAGACGATATAAAAATTTTGGTTATAATTTATTTTTGCCCCACTGGTTCTTTTTTTCCTAACTTTACTGAAGTATAATTGACAAGTAAAAATTATACATATTTTAGGTGAACAGCCCAATGGCTGGATATATGTACACACTGTAAATGATTACCACAGTCACATTAAGACACCTGTCATCTCATACAGTTACCTACTTGTGCACAGTAAATATTTAAGATAATACTTCCAACAGTAAATTTCAAGAACACAATTTAGTATAATTAAATACAGTTGCCACATTGTACATTACATCCGCAGAATTTATTCATCTCATAACTGAAAGTTTGTACTCTTTGACTAATGTCTTCCCAGTTACCCCAATCTGTGGGAACCACTTTTGAATTCTCTGCTTCTATGCGTTTGAATCTTTTACATTACATATATAAATTGTATTTCTGTGTGTAGTTTATTTCATTTTGTACAATGTCTTCCAGATTCATCCACAGTGTTCTAAACTTAATGTACTTATTTGATAGTCACTTTTAAAAGCATAAATAACTAAAGAAAATTAAAATAGATGTAACTCTTAGAATTGGTAACCTATTCATAAAACAAAATTGCTTTATGAAAAGTCAATTTATAAGTATACAGAAGTTTGCATTCTCCAAGAACACCTGTATTTATATATTTATTCATCAAGGTAACAGATTTGAAAAAGAAATACATTAAAAACCTTGTCCTCATTTTAAGCAGATGGAAACAAAGAGTATATAGAAAAGGTAGTAATTTGCCTAAAATTACATGGAATAGAACCTGGAGAGGAGGGTACAAGGATAGACAAAAAGGCTATTTTGGATTAAATTACTGCTCAAAAAGCTGCACAAAAATAAGAATGAAGTTCACTCTCTAATGGTGTTTAATGATACAACTCGGGTGCCTGCTATACCATTTCTGGTTCATGAGAAGAAAACTTCCAAGCTAATTATTTTCCCTCAACTCACTCACAATGTAGAAAATTAATCTATTTGTATGAATGGACCCTCCCATACCTTTTTTTGCTGCTCATCCTTTCTTCTTTCTAATACTCTAGCAACGACAGCAGAAATTCATCAACTGAAGTTAACACAGTATTCCCATCTTAAGGTTGTTCTCTGAAAATTATATTTTAAAGGGAATTTTAGAAAACATCAACTAGTCAAATAGAAGATATTCTATATGAGGAAGAAAACCTTCTATAAGAGCGTTGTTGAATGAATTGATTTTTAAGGGGTAAAAAGGTATTAAGGGATAAATGCTGCCTATACTATGTCTGCAACTCATGCAAAATGGTTGCCCCCACCAACCACAAAATTGTGTGTGCATGTATGTGTACAATCATAAAGCAAATATGGTAAATATTTTAAAAGAGACAAATCTGAGTTAAGTTCTTTGTACTATTCTTGGAACTTTTCTAAATTATTTCAAAGTTTAAAAAATTAAATCATTTTTAAAAATCTGTTTGTGAGACATAATTACATTTATTTTAAAGAATCAGTATATAGCATTTGATCATTTTGATCCCCTAAACCTTCTTCTCTCCTCGCTTCCTTACATGAGCTTTGAGAAATACTAAAATTCTATTTGTAAGAATGTATTAACCTTTATCATGGGGAACACAAGTTACAAACACACACACAATCTAGCAACATTTATACTCATTTTTAATTAATGCATTAGTAGATATCAACTAAAAATCAGTTATCTCTCACTCTGCCATAACTATAAGAGCTTATTTTTCAGAAATAAGTAATTTTAATACATTAACCTGATGTCAATAAAAATTACTTCTGAAATTAGAAAGAGCAATTAGAAAATACATTAGTGATTATATAACTACATCCTTAATATTTTTTAACTCAATAAATCTCCAAATCGTCATGCAGCACAGATACTCAAATTCTACTCAAAGCTTCAGTTTATAAGACAAACCTGTATAATACTTTCAAATTTGTCATAAAAGTCAATTTTAAAAGCAGAAAACTTACTAAGTCCACTGCATGACTAAACAGATATGCCAATATCCATAACATTTACTCTTAAAAATAATCTACGGTGCCCAGATAAGGTAGTACCCTACCCACCAAATATTGAATTATACCTACAATTCTAGCGTCTAGGGAGTCTGAAGCAGAAAGATGGCATGTATGAGGAACAGCATAGGCAATTTAGTGAGACTCTGTCTCAAAACAAAAAATTTTAAAGGGTTGGTATATAGCTTAGTGGTAGAACATTTGCCTAGCACAGATGACAACCTGGTTTAATTCCTTACACCAGGAGTGTGGTGAGGGGAGCCTACTCTGGCAAGCTTATTTTCCGTAACATCCTGCCAGATCAATGCCTTTTTTATTGTCCAAAGAGCAAAAAACAACTGAATTACCTCTTTCCTTCTCTGTAAATACTTTATACTATGGATGAAAAAGGAGAAGTTTTTCTGAAAGTAACAGGCCCACAGCAAACACTTTTTAAAAGACATTAAAAGTGGCTTTATAAAATGATACAACAGTGTTTAACTAGTTCCTCTGTAAGAGGACTTGCACACACCAATTGTTAATACTGAAATTTATAATCTGAAGTGCAAAAACTTTTTAAATTCAAAATCTGTTTATCTCTAACAGATGACAGAAGTCCTATCCATAACAACCAGATAAGATAGTAGATTTGTAAGTTCTTAATTAAATGAAAAGTACTGACAACAAACAGCAATCATTTTGTGATGATTATGGTATGAACAAAGTTCATAATCTTTATGACTAGAAATATTCTGTGACTTTTTCTGGGTTTGGTGTTTTAGTTCCAAACAACCAGCTAACTATATGTTCCAGAGAGTCACGTACGTTACTAATGGATAGATCAAACAGAATTTAACAATGACAGTATATACAGGGCAAACAGGCTATAAAAGGAAAATATTAATTTCTAAGCAGAAAATATATACTGAGATTTCATAATCTCCAATAAAACTGGCCCATGACATTGACTGGTGATATTTCTTACCAAGAGAATATTAAATACAAATCTGGAACTAAATTTACAGTCAGTGTTTGGAATAAGCAGAGAATATTTAGACCCACGGCAAAGTATGGAACTTAGTAACCATTTGTCATAGAAGATGGAAGAAAGGGTAAACGCAAGCTAGAAAACTCTAAATGTTTAATCAACAAATTTCTATGACAATGAAAATATCTGATAAGTTTACCATAAGTAATCATAAATTATTGGTGCTGATCATTCCATTATATTTTTGAAAATAGCTTGGTGCTGTCTGAGTAAATCATATTCTGCCTAGGGCTATGTAGCTTACCTCGATTACTTCAGAATCATCTAAAATGACTCATTTTTCTATTAAAATGATGAATGAGCTAAATGAGGTATATAATAAATACTGCAGGTTTGTACTGTAAACAGATTCCTTCTCTCTAGAGAATGAAGACTTAACTTCATTTGATAATTCTACCCGTCAGTATTTTCAGAAGTCATCCTGAAACTACAGTTAACAAAGAAAAAAGGAAATAGAGTGAGCTACACTGAACAAAATGGTGAATGTCTTTATGGTTGTAAAAGGGAAACCCCCGGTTACTCCTCTTTAACCAAAAATAAGCACCCACCCACACATCATCAGAGCACACTGAGATCACCAAGAATACAAAAAGGGCCTAACTCAGTTCCTTTTAGAAAATGATGCCTAAGCAATAAAAGCAAAGATATTTAAAAGAAACAAATTCAGAGCTGGAAAGTTCATTAATGTCCAACACAAAAATAAAGTAGCTCTCACTACACATGAACGAGTATCACAGAATAAATGATACTGCTATTCAATTTTCTACTGAATTCACTAAATCACAGGTCCATGCACAAAGGGTAGAAAGCAATTCACAAACGCTATATCAGAACTGACAGTTCAGCAACTTGCCATGAAGGCAAACGGGAAAGAATGCTATAGAACAAAAGGAGCTCACTGCCTTATAGTCTTATCCAAAACATAATGTGCAAACCACTTAATTGGGATTTGTAAGGACTGACAGACTTGATCATACTTATGTTAAACTTATAGTTTGTTAGAACATTAAAGCAAACACTGAGGGCCACATTTCTTAGTCTCTTCAGTAGGAAATGATATTATGATGTCAGTTCAATAAAATTCTGAAGCCCTAATGACAATTCATTTGCAACCAGGCTGTGAAGCAAATATATTAACAATAAATGCCAAGTCATTATAAAGACATGGAATTATAACCTGCCTTTTGAACCTTAGTTACCTATGGATTTTTTACTCAGTGTGCTCCACATCTCACCTGGACACCCAAAATGACCTAAGTCATAGGATGTCAATAAGCTATTTATGGCAGGCTACCATTTAGGATACCACTCAACAAGAGCTGCCCTGAGTTTACAAACAACTTGATAAATTTTCAAGTTTTTAAAATAAAAACATGACATTATAAGCAGAGCTGTTCCCCGTAGCTGTCTCTAAACTAACTGTCCCATGAGTACTTCAATAGCAACATAACCAACTGTGCTATCTTCTCTAATCACTTTCTCAACAAGATCATATAGTCTGAGACAGTCTTTCAGAAAGAGGCAATATAAATGAATTGTAGTCACCTCTATGTTGTGTTACTGGGTAGGCTCCGAAATCTTGAGAATGAGATTTAATCTCCAATACAAAACACAGTCATTTTCTACCTCTAGGCCCCTTCCTACCTGGATAACAATCATGGCTCTCTAAAGATATTTGGGAATATTAAGATCCTAAGTATTTCTGGGTATTTCTGGGGTTCAATAATGTACATTTAAGAAATACATTCATCTGGCTCCAGGTCAGACTGAGTAACTGAGCAACTTCATGAGGCCATGTCAAACTTAAAACTAAAAAAGCATTGGGATGTAGCTCTGAGAGAAGGCCCTGGACTCAATGCCCAGTACCGCAACCAATCAATAAAGCAGTCACTCAATCAATTCATCTGGGTAAGGTTTCAGCATATGAGCAGCATTAAAATCTGCATGCAGTCATAATCACTCTTTGGGTTCTCCATATAAAGGCTAGGCTATTTGAAATAAAACATGTTTTTGCTCTCCAATTCTACCAGTAAACATATTTAAAGCTGCCTTGCCACTCCACAGAATATTTAACAATCTCTGCATAGACTGTGTGCATTCCAGCTGATAATAATAATACTGCCCTAACACATAGGAAGATGAAACACACATTATAACAAAGAACATAAAAGGAGAAAATAAGGAATAAATGCTTTATCTTAGACACTATAATTGTATGCTAAATCCAACTGCACAAGAGGCAAAATGATACAGTGTGCAACTGCTCTCACCTGTCTTGAGGGGTTCTAGCCTTTGAAGTTGCTAGTAAACTATTAACTGAGCAAAAGTCAGAACAAATGGATTCCAAATCTTGTCCTCACCAATAATCTTTAGGAAAATATGTTAAATTTAAATGCCTCAAGTCCCTCAAAACTGGCATGCATGTGTATACACACATTATTTTATTTTTATGGTTTGTTTTTTTTTTAATTTTTGCTGGTGGTTAATACCAGGGATTGAACCCAGGGAATCCTGAGCTACACCCCTTGGCATTTTTATTTTGAGATAGGGTGTCACTAAGTTGCCCAGGTTGTCTTTTTGAACTTTTAATCTTCTTGCCTCAGTCTTCCAAGTAACTGGATTATAGACATGCACAATGCCTGATAGAAACCACATATTTAAATAATTCAAAACCAAAAGCTTAAAGTTACTAACTTCATTTTTGACATTCAAAACATACTAATACTTTACACATATCCAAATAACTAGGATCTAATGTCTATGGTAAGAAATTCAGCACATGCCTTATATTACCAAACGGAGAATTTTAATAGAATTATAATCAAAGTACTAAATTGCACCAAAAAATAGGAAAATTTTCTAAAAATTATCTTTAAGTACCCAGTAAAATAACTCAGTATAACTCTTGTTCCCCTGAACATCATTCCCTAGATAATTACAGTGTTACACCCAAACTGATCACTTTAACTCTTCTTTTACACAAAACTTGGCAGCTTGAATCTTGTTGATCATTTCAAAATTACAATCTCAGCTCTTTTCTTTTGTCCTTGGGCAGAAATGCAATTATATCTGGATACCAATGAAACTCTTAACTACTTCCTTAGGTCATTTTTCTCCATACCCTAAATTCAAAACCTTTTTCTGTTTTACCATAAAATCTCAACTGTCACAGTTTGAAGCACAAAGTAAACAGAACTGAAAAGCACACAGCACAAAGTTAATCAATTCTTTCTCTTGATCGCTTCATTGGTGCATTCCAGACAAAAAGGAGGCTAGGGATGAAAAGTGACATTTTAGTTGAATGGTCACTTAAATTTGCAAAAACTGAACTTATGCACTCACCTGCCCTATTTATTCTAAATGTTAGGTTTTTCTAAACAGTCTGAGGTTGCTTTGGGGTTTGTTTGTTTGTTTGTTTGTTTTTGGTACCAGGGTTCAAACCCAGGACCTCACGTTTGCCAGGCAGGCACTTATGCCACTGAGTTAAATCCCCAGTTATAAGAAGAAAAAGAAATCCAAATTAAGAATGTCTTTCCCCACAAAATCTTAATTGGCGACTCTGAGAAAAAGTACCTGGATCTAATCCCCAGTGACTACCAGTGCCTAGTACATACTAGGTGTTTGATAAATTTGTGATAGAGAAAAAATGAAGAAAGAGGCCACAGTAACCCCAGGGTAACATTCTCACCAAATCTGCACAAAACAGCACAGGTATCTGAGGGCAGGACCTTCCTTACTTCGACACTCAAGTCACACTTCATAGAGTATACTTTTAAATCTGATAATTAATTTTCCTGTTTAAAATGATAAAGAGTTGCTGATTGTATTAGTTAGCTATTCTGTTGCTGGGACAAAAATGCCTGAAATACACAACTCAGCGGAGAAAATGGCTTATTTGGCTCTCAGGTTCAGAGGTGTCAGCCCAAGGTCAGGTGGCTCCAAACTAGAAACATCATGGCAGAAGGGTGTACCAAAGCTGCTCCCTACATGGCAGCCAGGAAGCAGAAAGCAGGAAGAGAGCAATAAACAATAGGGCAAATACAGTCCCCAAGAAGTTACCTCCATGACCTGGCAGGCACATCCAGAATCTCTCAAATTGATCAAGATGACAATCGAGATTAACTGTCACATTGATATTAGAAACTTGGTAGTTAGCCTTGATGTTTTTCTCAATCCTTTAATCTTAAAATCCTAGTAACATTATTTCCTAAATGTTCCTCACATTCATTCTCCACATTCCTGCCATCACTGCTCTAATTCAAGCACTACTTGCTCTCATCTCCATTAATGTAAGGCCCTGTAACTGGTCTCTGTGCTTCAAGTCCTGTCTTCTTTTCTACCCTTCACTCTTCACAAGAGAGCTACCAAACGTCTTTCCATTTTGTTCCTACTTCAAATTTTGCTATTTAGTCCAAGATTCTTTATAGGTATAATCTCTTTGCTGATGACTACTTCTGCCTCATCCCTCCACTCTCCTAGTCTCCTGCTTCCACTCAACAACTCTTTGTAATGCTTACTGTCTCCATGAACCTAAACTTTTGCCTATAATATCCTAGGCTGTTATTATCCCTATTCCTCAATCTGAGGTTGGAGGCACAAATTCCTAGTCACATTTCAAGATTCAGCTCTGGCATCATTTCTCTAGAAAATCCTATCCATTCTTCTCCACTTTTTTCCAAGTCTTGAGTAGATTCAATTATTCATTTATTTAATTATTCATTTATTCTATCAACTGCTTGCTATTTGGCACTGGTATATATTAGGTATTTAAATATGTCAAACAAATGAACACAGGTACAGTAATAAGTTAAAAGATAAAGAGGCTGCTTTCTCAAAAGTAAGAATTCTCACAAAACTGTAAGTTGTATGGCTTTATAACAGAAATAACCTTTCTGAGCATTACTGTCACTATTAGCAGCAGCAGCACTAATAGACTAGGGATTGAACCTAAGGCTTTGGGTAGGCTGGGCAAGATTCCTAGTCCTTATTTTGAGATAGGGTTTTGCTAAATTGCCCAAACTTACAAGGCCCAAACTTGTAATCCTACCTCAGTCACCAGAGTATCTGGAACTACAGGTATGCTACCACACCAGGTATAAGCATTATTTTTTTAATGTATCTGTCTCTTATATTATATAGTAAGTCCCTTAAGGACAAGATTTTTTCACTTATACATCCTTAATAGTTAGCACAATAATTTTCATTCGGTAAGCACTCAATAAGACTTCTGTTCTAAGAGTGAAGGAAACTCATGTATAGGTTTTTAAGCCTCAGAATATTTAAGCAAATACTGCCTTGTGTAAGAAAATTAAGGTTTAAAGTTTAGATTTTTAAAAACTGAAATACTGAATCATTCTATAATGAATAAAAAGAAATAACTAACATTAACGAACAAAACTTAGTAAAACAGAAAAAAGAATCAAAATTTTAATTGGGTTTTTAAAACAAATAAAATATGGCTGCAAAGAAAAAAATGACATGAACTCACTATTTTTTAATGGAAAAAAATCCAGTGACACAGCAAATATTAAATTACACATACAAGGGCTAAGAAGTTAGCTCAGTTACATGGCGCCTTTCTGGCAAGCATAAAGTCCTGAGTTTGAATCCTGGTATACAAAAGAAAAGAAAAAAACTTATTAAATAGATTACACATGCAAGATCTTAAAAATACACAAAATGCTAAGATAAATTTCCTGTTTAGGCTGGGATCCCATTGCTAAGAGTTCTAATTATGTATATATAAATATTACAAATTCTCAAAACTCCAGGACATTTCTGGTCCAAGCATTTGGCATAGGAAATGCTCAACCTGTAGCAAGACTGCATCAAGCAGCACCTTCTCCCACTCCAGTTCTGAAAAACAGCTACTTACTTCAAATGTGTCAAACCTAACCTTTACTCTCCTGCAGGTTCCAACATGTAGGTTTTAAATAAAGAGGAATAATCCAATGTTTGGTCATCTTTCAAAGAGCCCTATATAGAGGAGTTAAGAATAGCAGTCTCAGTCAGGCATGCTGGTATACACCTGTAATCCCAGAACTATAGGGCTGAGATAGGAGGGTTACAAATTCAAACCCAGATTGTGTAATTCAGCAAGAAACTGATTCAAAATTTAAAATTAAAAAAAGGCTTGGGATGAAGCTTAGCATAAAACTCTGATTTCAATACCCATTACTGCACAATGAATGAATAAGTAAACAAACAAACAGCAGCAACAGGTACCCAGCACTCAGTGTAGGGTAATGTTAACCATCCTGGGTTGATGCTCATGTCAACCATGGATTTTAAAGATCCTCCTCATCTTATCTCTCCAGTGAGAATCAAGGGACTGCAGCACTCTAGAGGCTGAGACAGGAGGATCATTGCAAGTTTGAGACCAGCCTAGCCTACAAAGTGAGGTGAAGGTTAGCCTGAACTGTATAGTGAGACCCTGTCTCAATAAGACCAAAAAAAAAAAAAAAAAAAGATAATAGAAGGCTCAGAACCCATGCTGCAGGATTCTGTCTCAGAGAGTGGTAGGATACATATGTAGAAACTCTCAAATCTGTATGGAATATGCATTTATGCTTCCAAGTATTTACGAGAGATGAAAGAATTACAATACATATTTTCTTGATTTTTCTATTTTTAAAATTTTCTACTAACAACCTTGCATTGTTTTAATCATTGGGGGAAAACTCTTTGAAACACATTCAATCATTAAAAAATGACCACATGAAAACATTAGTAGTATAAAACTTTCATTATATATATAAACTTTCATTCAACATAATCTAAATGTTTTCAAATGTAAAGATGATTGTAAGAGCACAAAAGTATGTACACTGATTTGCGAAATACATTCACACACATGAATATAAATGTCTTACCAAACAGTGGAAAACAAATAAAATTCTTAAAAATAAATCAAAATATTAACAAAATCATCTCTTACAGTAGTACTTTTAGTTGATATTAAGATTTTTTTGGATTTTTCTGATCTTTATCCAACATGTACATGTCTTCTATAATAGTGAAATAAAAATAAATGGAGAAATTTGGTAAATAAATTGGGAATTATCTACTACCTAATTTGTCATATGCAGCTATGTTGCTGGGACCATGACATACCAAATATCCAAGTACATTCCAGAAAAAGACTGCATCAGATCTCATTCCTCTACTTAAATTCTACTCTTACTCCCTTTGTGCTTTGCGGACTCTATTTGGCCAGTATTATGATAAATAGTGAAATTCAAGAGTTGTGAGTACTATAATTTATCATCAATATTATACATCTCAGAATCAGTCAAAACAAATCTACAAAATAGAATGCATGATATTAGTTGCTTATGTGTGACCAGCTAAATAAAAAAATATTTTTTTAAACAAAGTAAGACAATAGACAAGCTTTTCAGGGAAAAAGAGAAACAGGCTGAAGACAGGCTGTTTGAACCAAACAGTATTTGAGTTACTTCCACATTTATCGTAAAACTACACTTTGTAAGCCTTGTGTGGTGTGGGTGTGTGCGTTTAATGAGTTTTTGAATCTTAAGCTAAATGAACAAGACAATATGTCAAATTCAGGCAATGAGAGGTCGAGAAAAATGTATTTCAAGGATATGAAATAAATGGCAATGCAGAGAGGAAAAAAAAAGACCACAAGAATTTTGCCCATGGGAAACCAAAAATTTTGCTTTCCCACCCCACCACCTTCCTCCTCAACTTGACCATTTCTCAAACAAACATTTCTTCCTTGGTTATCACCTCTTTTTGGCATCATTATCAACCCATACAGCCTGGGGCCTGGTTTAGTCACTGAAGAAATAAGTTCATTAGGCACTGCCTCCCCTTTCATTTTTTTTCTATTAGATCAAAGGTCAGATTTTTCAAAAAAATGATCAATGTAAAGAACATGAGAGAACAGTTCACAATAATTTATTACACATTTTGCAAAGAACTAGAAAAGAGAAGTTCAAAATTTTTTCCAACACCAAGAAATAATAAATGTTCATGGACAGTGAAAAGCTAACTGTTCTGATTTAATCATTACATGTTATATATGTACTGAATCATCATATTGAACTCCATAAACATATACAATTATGTGTCAACTTAAACTGAAAGAAAAAATGTCAATCATCTAAACATTAATGAATGAATGAATGAATGAATGAATGAGGCAATGACAGAAAAAGGGAAGAGGCACACGGACAAAGAAACAGACCTACTACAAGAGAAATGGACACTTTCCTTGCAAAGTTTTAGAAATTCTTCACTGCTTGCTGAATTAGGACCTCTGGTATTCAAAGTCTTAAATTATAAAGCACCGTTTTCCTTCTCCCCTGCATTCCCCACTGTGTTCCAACAAGAACTAAAGGTTCTGAAAAGTTGTATCTGGATTTTGAAAAACGCTGAAGTGGGGGCTATGCAATCAGGACTGCAGGCTTCAACCTAAGCAGCTCCACTTTTATCTAATAACAGGCAAATGTTTAAATAAACTATGTGGAATACAGAAGATTGAACATTATTTGCCATTAAGAACTACATTTTCAAGAAAATGTTCACAATGCTAAGCACTATATATAGCATTATCCATATCCTAAAATATATAATAAACCTAGAAAACATATGCTAGAGGAAAACACTTCAGTATAATACATGGTTATTTCATAAAGACACAATTATGAGTGCCTTTTAAACTTTCTTTTTTTCAATGAATAATCTTTCTTTAAAGAAAAAAAATCTTTTTTAAATTAAAAAATCTTGTATTAAAAAATCAATTCCCCCAGAGTTGACTGACCAAACCTTCAGTCACCTTTGCTGCAGTTTTCCCAGATGAACACCTGACAGTAGCCAGCAGGAAGAGAAAAAAAGCCAGCTGGTCCCAGAGTTTTCAAAAATAATAAAACTGAAACCAAGGGAATAAAAAACAAACCAAGCACATTTCTCTGGGCATATTACATGTACGTGTGTCTGTGCTTGTATACTGGCGTCAATATTTCTTTATTTTAGTACTAGGGACTGAACCCAGAGCCTTCTTTCTCACTAAGCTAAATTCTCAGTACTTCTTATTCTTCTTTATTCTGAGACAGGATCTCACTATGTCACTAAGTTGTATCAGATGGGCTTGAACTTGTGATCCTTCAGCCTCAGGCACCCACAGTACTGGGATTACACACATGTCCTACCCAGCCCAGGTTTATTTCACTCTTTCTGAAGCTACCTATTTTAAAGTCCTTGATGTTTTCATCTTAAGTTGTCAGCTATTTATAAAGAGCAAAACTTAAGAGAATCTAAGCAAAAAAGAACATAAATATCATCAACACTAAAAATTGGCATAGACATGCTCATTTTGTTAGGCAGCACATACACTAAAACTTGGCACAGAATACTAAGTTTTTCCCAAACATCAGAGATTTCAATGTAAGCAAGAAATCTTGACAATGTACCAGGTGCTTTGCCCTCGCACGTTCCTCCTCATTTGAAATCCTCTCTCGAAGGATAGCTCTGGTCAACTGCTCATTGGCTGCAGCCCTCTCCTGGTCCAGGTCTTTGCCTTGCTTTAATCTAAAAAGACAAGAAAGGTCTCACTTAGAAAAAAAGTTCATTACTTGACATTATTTTTTATTTAAAATAAATAAATAAATCAGAAGAAAGAAATACATAGCTGTGCCAATAGCTGAAAATATCTTGACCCTTAATCTACAGAGGTTAGGACAGTAAATCCCATGCAGTTTCTACCCACACATTTAAATAACAGAACTCAAATATAAAGAAGCTCATAGAATTGGCTGACATACTTTCTAGGTGTCAGAAAGTTCTTATATAAAACAGAAATCACTCTACCTAAAAATTCTTTCACTAGTGATTCTGTCTGTTCTCTAGAAATTTAAGTAATTAAACTAACACATTAGATGATCTTTGTGACAAATACTTGAAGGTCTGATTATTTTACTCAAGATGCACCAGACACTGTGTTCAGTCTTAGGGACACAGTGATGGTCAAGGTGGACAGTTCCCTGTCCCTAAGATTCTTACAGCAGAGATGAACTTACATCACAGAGAAGGTATCTTCCCACCCAATGTACAATATTTTTCATCCTCATGTATAAAGAAGGCAACATCTTTCAACCACAGGCTCTTGTACTTCCAGGTGACACTAATTTTTTCTCCTTATCTCCAAACTACACTAACATTCTAGACATGGTAGAGCAAAAACCACGACAGGAGAAGCTGGATCTATACATAATACTACTTCTATTAACAAAGCATAAGATTGCACTGAGTTTATCAGTAAGCTCATCACACAATTAGATCATATTAAGCTGTAATCTACTAAAATCCTTCAATGTACATGATAAAGATAAATTACTTTGGCATCGACTTTTGCCAAAGTATATGGCACAAAAAGCCATACAGTAATCACTGAATGAGAGACTATTTCACTGTCATCTCAGGGACAAAGATTTTCTGATTGCCTTTTTTTCTTTGTGAGAAAAAAGCCCGCTGTAGCATCATATCCCCAAAAGTATAAGCTATGTTTTTAAATGATACGATAATATTGGTATAATTCTGAGTGGAATCTTGTAAGTGAATGAAAGCACCAAATTCTACTTAGTACTAGCTCATGAAATTTTAGTTTTAAAAGCATTCCTGAAAAGAATTTGTTGTTAGTATTTTTAATCTGCCACATCATCTGGATACTCACAAATTCTCAGAAACCAATTATAAGAAAGATTTATAAAATATATTCCAAGACAATGCTTTGCCCCTAAAATGCAAACCCTTGTGTTTTTGTTGAATTTTATTTTAAAGAGAAAGAACAATAAAAACAATGATACAAAACTTCATAACAATAGATTAACAGTGGTTAATATACTACATATTGTTATCTTCAAAGTAGTTGCTCAGATTACAAGCTATAAGCATCAAATATTGATCAAATGATAAAAGCACAAGCCATCCTTTTCAATGAACTAGTAGCAATTAGTAGTATAATTACATGAGCTACTATATATGTGTGTGTGTTCTTTTCCCTTCATCCTTTTCTCCTTTCTCCCATCCCAGTTGTTCTTTCCTTTTGACCAGATTCTTCCCCTTTCACAATATCCATTGTACATTTTAGATCTTATTTACTCTTTCAGTTTTTTATTGTGTTGAATTTAACCAAAAGAACAGAAATAAATTACAACCTACAACTTGAAATAATGCTAAAATAATCTTCAGGAAGCTTTCTAAGCAGTAAGCATAATGATGTACAAACCAAACTTCTCTAAAGTGCTTTATAAAGACCATATAACAAATTCAGCAATATCAATGGTGTCAACACATTAACTCCACTGGACCTGTAAAAAAATACCAACAATTAGGAGCTCTGTCACTTCCTTCAGAGGAGCAGTTCTGAATCAGTGATAGACAAATTAGCAGCAAAAGATCACCCTAGATCTTGCTAGACAGGAAAATGCTCAGACACCGCACCGCACCTACTGAAAAGAAACTGAGAATAGTGTCCAACAAACTACCTTTTAATAAGCACTCCATGTGATTCTGAAGGAAGTTAAACTTTGAGAACTACAGTTCAATATATAAACCCTGGAGATACATCAAAGAAAAGTAACACCAAAAAGGAGTGACCCACGTGAGCAGACTACTGGGAGCTGCTGAGGTTACTGAATCAGATTACAAAACTGTGTATTTTAAGCTTTTTGGGGGAGCATATTAACATTACTATCATTTATGGATTACCTACTGCATGCCAAACACTATGCTAGGCATTACACACACACACACACTTTATTAAAATGATATTAATTCATGACATTTTCATATAGAAAAATAAATTCTATACAACTATGTTTTACCAAATCATTTGCTGAATCAAATTTTAAAGTACCACTTAAACAGCAGCTTTCTTCCAATTGAGTTTATTTGTATACTGCATACATTTTCGTCACAATAGAATTATAAGTGGTTTGATTTAAAGAAATATAGAATCATAAAATTTTGGCAAGTTAATGAAAACAGAGGAAACATGAGTATAAAGTGTTCAACAATATAATAAAATGAAGGTTATTTAGCTAGCCATGCTTAGTAAAGATAAATAAATACTGGATTCAGAATCCTGGGTCCAAACCAAGGCCCTGCCCCTACTAGGCGAATAAGTACTCTCCTTAACTTCTCTGAGTCTGTTACTGTCATAAGTAACACCTATCTTACATGACAACACTTAGCAAAATGTGTGCAATAGGATAAGCCCTCAATAAATGTTAGGGGTTTCTGGTTTATATGTAGATGTCCCCCAAAGCCCCCTGTGCTCAAAGGTGGGGTTTTTAAAGTGTTTTGGTATGGGAATGGTATGGAAGGGAGGTTCAGGTCACAAAAAGTGGGTCACTGTCAGTATGACCTGAAAGAGAGTATCTCTTTTTGGCTCATCCCTTGACTCTCTCTGCCTCCCGGCTGCCTTGTGGTTTCTGCTAATCCTCCTTCATGCCCCTGTACCATCCCACCCTGTCTTGGAGCCAATAGACCACACAAAGACTGAGACTACTGAAACATGAGCAAAATAAACTTCACCTTCTTTACCTAGCGCATACTGGGTATTGTGTCCCAGAAAGGAGGAAACTGACTAAGACATTAATTAGGTAAGTAGCAGCATTAATAATAGTATCCACTATGGGGTCAAGAATACAGAAAAAGCAACAATATTCTGAAATGAAGAAAATCTCTAAATTGACTTAATACATCATGACTACACAGCCTCATCTTTTCCATCTTCTCTCCCAATATTTTGCCAACAAAGTTCTGCTTTATTTTTATGATCTTCAAAGACTTCTAAAATTGAAAACTTACTCTTTACTCTAGCAATACTTCTCTTTGACATGCTTTTTCTTCCTCTCTCACTTGCTGATAAGCTCCTTTGCTGACTGCTATATACTCAGTTCTTATTACTGTACCTGCCACATAGTGAACACTCAACAAAAACTTAAATGTATGCATACATTTATGAATGAATAACATATTTCTAAGCACAGACAAAAATAACAAGCTTCCAAAACAGCACACTGAAGGACATTAGAAACAACTAGGAAGACAAGGTGGACCCTTTGAATATATATGCTGTAATCCAGACTACATTAAATGACCTATAACAAAATGTGTCAACACCTAACTACATATCTACATCTAACTGTGTTTGAGTCTTAGATGCACAGATTGTCAAAAATTGCCTACAATTATTTTTCTTTCTTAATAAATTCTTCCAGTTACTTTCATTTACAAATGCAACTGCACACATTCTCAGTTTATTTTAAAGAGATGCCTGGTCTGTGCAGTGACTGTTTAAGAAACAACAGTTTTGTATTTTCAGGGAGGTCGGCAGGAGGTCCCAAGACAAAATTTAATTTCATCTCAGCAACTCAGTTGAATAATGGAATAAATCTGTTTTTTTCCAGTTTAAAATCCTAATGATGAACTATATAATTTTAAGGTCCCCTGCAGCTAATCATCTCACAAATATCATACCTCAAACATGCAATTTTCCATGCCATAAAATTCTTACAAGCATTTTCAGGGGATAAATGAGAGATATTATCCTCAAATTGTAATGCTACTAAAATTTTCATTCAATGCACACTTGTATTTAAACTCTGATTCTTAGATTTTTCTTTTTAACAAAATTGTATACTATGTAAGAATAAATGGATTCACAAAATCATTCAGAAGCTAATTATTGTGTTCCAGGCATTATTCTGATTATTAAGAAATTAACAGTGAATAACAGATATAGCACCTGCCCTCATGAAACTCAATGATTAAGTTACAAATGACAAATACATATTTTTCCTTTTTAAAAAGTTTAGGAAGAGCACAAGATAGCAGAATGGTAAGCAGCAAAGAGCCTTTCTCAGTGTTACTGACCAGATGCTGAACTATAAAGAGAGGATGAAAGATAAATAGATGGATAGATAGATAGATAGATAGATAGATAGGGACAGATAGATATTATATTTAAGATAATTATATTACTAATTTCTCTAAATTCATTGAAAACAAGTTTGTGTTAATATTGCTTGGACAATTAAATGCCTGTATCTTGTACTCTGAGTAACTAAAGATAACAATATGCAAGGTATTAACTATTGTTAGTCTCCTATTATCTTGTTTTGAAATTGTTTTATTTTTTCTTTAAAATAAAAAAGAAATTAAATCAGTTCTAAATAAATGGGAAAGCACTACTAAACATGCTTGTAGTACACAATACATCTTAATTCCTCATTTCCTCGCCTCTCTCTCCATCTCCTGATCCTTGTTGGGGCGGGGGGGTTTGGTTTGGTTTGGTTTGGTTTGGTTTGGTTTGGTTTGGTTTGGTTTGGTTTGGTTTGGTTTGGTTTGGTGGCACACATTTGCACTCCTATTATGATAGGACTGCTATCTGACTTGATGTCTAAACAGTAAGTAAGCCACAAAGGCAAGGAAAAAAATGTCTTAGGCAGAGAGGAAACATCAATTGGAACTACAAGCACCCAGAATAAACTTCCTCTAAAAGTCCTGTGATGGCTTTAAAGGCACTAGAAGTTTAAAACTGTCTCTGCAAAAAATGTTGTCTAGGTTCAACTTATTTGGGAGTGTAGCTTCAGATAAATGTTGTACTAATTAAGGTTTCATTCTGTCCGGTGTCTATAGAAATAAAAGCTATAGATTAGAAACATCTATCCCCTTTTTCTCCAATTTCCCCTCCAAAAAATTCATATCCAGACCTTTTTTCTTACAATGAGCTTCATCCTTGATTCATTCAAATTTTTTAACAAATTATAGCCACTTTATAAAGAAAACTATAAGCCCAAAATTCCCAATTTTTTTTAGAACTTCCTCTTTGATCCCTTGGTTTTATACCTCATCAAGCTTGTAAATGACCATCTCTGAAAGGCAGGTGTGTGTGCATGGTCAATCAGTTTTTCTTTGAGCCACATGAGATGATCCTGCTTTCTGAATCTCCATGAATAGTACTGCTCCAATGGTAGAGTTCTAACATCTGAAGCAACACTACTTCACTAACACTCCCCAGGCAAAGAAGGTGACGCTTTGGCAATGAAAAGTAACACTTAAATTGCCCTGTTAGATGAAAAGAAGGCATGGATGAAATAAGTCTTTCATTATTACATTGGGTTCTCAAAGATTTAAAAATTGTCACCCCCCAAAAAAACTAAACATACCAACTAGCTGAGCGACTGCATTCCCTTTTTTATTTATTGGCATTTCCTACTTATTATTTCAGATCTCCTAGTCTAATATTTTTCTACATTAAGCCTTGATTTAAGTTTCATTTGATTTTCCTTCTTTTAAATACATATCTTCCCTCATTTAAATTCTCTAGAGTTTTAAGCAAAGAAGTAGGGGTTTAGTGTAAACCTTTCTTATTTGCATTAAGTAATTGGATAGCTTGCCCAAGCTTAATGAAACAAATATACTAGTTGCTGCTGTCCTTATACCTCAAGCTCCACCAACGTAACTATTTTTCTCAGTACTACTCTCAATCAGGTGAGAAACTTAAGATATACCAGCAAAATGAAATTCTGAAAACCAGCCAAATCTCTTATAATTAATATTATTACATGTCCTTTTAAATTTAAAAAAAAAAAGGCTCATATACATTCAACTCACATACATGTCTGCTACAAAGTCTAGTTCTATGTATTTCAGTCTCAGTCAAAACTAGCACTATTTCATTCTGAAGAACTTAAAGGTTTTAAGAAGGGAAATTTTAAAGGTTTTAAGAAGGGAAATTTTAGATAAGCATTTTTTTCTATTCTCAACTTTGCATGCTTCACAAAGGACACATTGTAATCTTTTAAAATAAAAACAGACATCTTCAAAAACAGGAAGCACCCTAATCTGATAACCAAGTCATGTTTCTTAAAGCATCTAAGGCAGTGATAACAAATAACGTGCTGTAGCATGCATGCCATAGGTTTGCTACCATTGATCTAGGGAGTAATCCCTCTACAAGAGCTAGTTTCCATTATATTGCTCATCTTTTGTGATCACATGAACACAGTTTTGAAATCCTGCATCATTCATAACTATTTTAAAATACATTCTTTTTCAATTTATTTTTGTACATCAAGTTAGAGTTTGCTGGAGTTTTAAGTCATTATCAGCCCTTTCCCAAAAAGTGATTTGGATTTCAATAGCCTAAATGTTTATCTGAATTTGAATGCTGCTAATTTGCCCACTCACAAATATTCATATTTATCTTTATATAGGTTGACATGTAAGGAATTCTATGTAGTTCTAAATTAGAAAATTATAATTTAATATATAAGGCCACTATACTACTGAAATAAAGTTGATAAGAACCTGAGATAACAGATAAGAATAAATGGAAACTGCAACTGTTAGAGATAAAGTGATCTGACTAAATGATTTATGTAAAATTGGACTACTGTCATTATACACAGAAAATATCTACAAAATATTGCAATGTGTTTTACTCAAAAAGATCATTTCAAATACTGGAAAAGAAAAATGAGTGACTACAACTGAATGGTCATTTTTTAATGCTAATGATAACTTTTAATGCATCATACTGTGTCAGAACATGCTGAACTAGCACTGAAAATATTGTTTACATCTCACTTTCAAACAGAAAAGCTGAGCTGGGTAATTCTATGAGCTAATTAATAAACTATTAAAAAAAATGACAGAACAAGTATACAGCTTTGTATTTATAAGACTTTACAAAAATAAAAGTATGTAGCAATCTTAAAATTTCTCAGCTCAAATTATTTCAAATCCTGAAGAAATGTACATAGGAACATGAATGTACAATGAGATAGCCCTGTTAAATTCAGATATAATATCTGTATGTGTGACAGATGAGAACACTGTGTTGGGCTACTTTGTACCAGATACGGTTCTAAATACATTACAGGTATTAACTCATTTAATCCTCACAAACTGATTGAACAGATTATTATATTTCAGATGAGATGCGGAGGCCCAGAGAAATTACATAAAATTGAGGTTTACCAAAGTTATAAGTAATTTACTGATTGTCACAAAGCCAGTGAGGGACATAGTCAGAATTAAACTCAGTCAGTCTAACTTCAATGCCTGCATTCTCACAAAATAAATATACACGCCATTAGATTATCAGAGGTACAGGGATAACAGCTCTGACTTAAGCACTGCTGTAACCAGACACTAAATAGTACCTTGCTCTTGGAAAGTATTCAGTATATATTTGAAAGCATAAAGCATGAGCCTATTTTAATAAAGATCATGCAATATAAGTATTATTTATATGATGGTAATTTGGCAAATTCTCTTTATAAAATGGCAAGTCAGCAATAAACAGCACTGTCTAGAAAAGCCAAACAAACTTCAAATCAGGTATTAACCCTTAAATGCCTAGTTATCCATTTTTGGAATCCCCCTAACAACAGAACGTAATGAAATGTGTTCTCTTCAAAATCTTGTTCTTTGAATTTTTCTAGACAATATATATGAATTTTATGCAAGAATTCAAAAAATTTCAGCCCTCAACATACTTGGGTTAAAGTAACAGTATTCGACCAGCATTAAGAAATGGTTATGAAAATATCCAAGATGTGATCAACATTTCCATGTAAATACCATTTAAGATGGCATGCAGGATTTAACAATCAAGGTTCCTTCTGCTATACTTTAGATCTTGAATGTTCCCACAAGGTCCATGTGTTGAAGACTTGGTCCCCAGGGTGGTACTATAAGGCAATGGTGAAACTTTCAAGAAGTAGGGCATAGTGAGAGGTCTAAGTCAGAGCAGTTATGCCTTTGAAGAGGGTACTAAGACCCTACCCCCTTCCCCTTCCTGCCTTTTGCTTCCTTCCTGGTGATTAGGTGAGCAGATTTGTTAGCCACTCATTCCCACCATAAATATGTAGCCAAAGGGTCAACCAATCATAAACAAGCCTCCAAAACTGTGAGCCAAAGTAAATCTTTTCTTTATATAAGTTGAACATTTTAGGTAGTTGCAATAGTAATGGAAAGTTGACTAATACATCTTTCCACAAGAACACTGTAAAAAAGTAATTTTACTTTAACTCACACTAAAGTTTTTTTACAATCTGAACATTTACCTCTGTATCTTTAAAATGATGCTAAGAAACAAAACTCAGCACCAAACTAAATACTTAAATATAATTGGAGATTATCCTTAGTCATAATCCTAAACAGTTTCACACTGCATATGATTTTGTCCCTAAAGATCTTAATTCTCATTTGTCTTGGATTTCCTCCTTCTTAACAACTATTTTCTCCTACTTCATTTATAACTGAAAAGTATCCTGATTTTGATTCACGTTACTGTTACTACAAATATGATATTGGCCCTGCATCTACTCTCCCTCAGCAATTCATAATCAAACTCTCTAAGAGGAAGTTACGCAACACCCCAAACCACTTATATCTTACCCCACTGGAATGACTATGGCTAGTTCTTTGCCAGTCAAGATGACCAGCTTTTTATCTTAAAGTATGTGTTGATTATTGTAAGTCAAAATACATGTGAATAATGGTAGAGGAGGTAAAGAGGCCCATCGTTTAAACCGTGTCACATCAATAGGGCTTGAAATATCTGATTAATAAAAATTAAGGAAGGAAATGTTCATGCATGACCTGTTACTATTAAAGATTCATCTACAAAGTATCCACACCTGTTCCTTTGCAGCCTGCCCTACAGCAGCATTCCCTGAATGGATACTGCAGCTGTTTAAGTCACATGCTGCAGGAAGATAGACATAAAGTCAACTGGAGGAAAAAAAAACTTAAAAGCAAATGCATCCATGGAGTAAATCCCCTTCATCAGCACCCACTGAACAAACTATAAAGTGCTCCAGCAATTCTCTACCCCAGTGCAGCTTCAGCCCAGAGCAGATGACAATGTGAAATGGCAAGAACAGAGATACTAACTGGATTCCATAAAAAGGACTCTAAAATATAAGAGAATCTCAGTATATTTACATTCCACATAATCAAGCCAATTATATCATTTTACACTAGTGTTCGTTTTCCATAAAGGACACATTTTTCCAGGACACATACTTGAAATTAAGTCACTGGTAACCTAATAAGTCCTAAACAGAGAAGTTATTAGCATTCTAAGATATAACAAGTACTTCTTTTCCATTTCAAAGGACCTTCCAGCTTGAACTAAATTATAACTTCTCATGTTCCAGCTGCACGAGCCCCTCAGACATGGAGCTGGCAGAGATGGTATGGGTGGACCTGCTGTTTCCCCATATACACACATACATGTACCAACCAATTCACTCTGTCCTTCTTACAGGAATACTCAGTGTCCAAACTTAGCATCAAGTCTAAAGTAAACACATAAGGAAAGAATTATTACACAAAATCCTTTATTTTATTAAATCAAGCAGTCTTTGAATTTCTCATTAGTTATCATTCAAACACTGGGCTACTCTGACACATAAAGCTTATTGCTCATCTTTATAAACCTTGCTCATAACCATTAAATAATTGTGCTTCTGTATTCTGTTTAGTGCTTACAACCTTTCTGTACCTTTCCTTATATTTCTTTGTGTTTCATACAGCTTTAGTAATCCATTAATTTTTAACTTGTATTAAGGTTACAACAAATTACATTATCTTTACTGCACTTGATATAAGATATGGAGTGTATGTGTGTGTTTTAATAATAATCTCATAGCCTTGATTTTTACATGCATGGGCAATTTGTTCAGTCACAGTTATTAACAGAATAACTGAAATATTTATTTCTTCCATTTTATATTGTTTACTAATAATTTTATTTTGTTATCTTTTTTCCTTTCCTTGCTTTTCTGGTTGTATCAAATGGCCATATACACCAACACCCCTCCCCCCCAAATAAAAAGGATCCATGGTGTTTTTCTATTGTCTTAATCAAACCATTCTGAACCCTCAGTTTTTTCCCTACTATTGTTTAAAGGCATAACTCCTACTATTTTCTCAACTACTACCCCAGCGGGCCCAGTAATATGAAAATATCTGAATACTTTCATTCTCCCATCCCATCCAACTCTTGCCTTAGAAACTAGGACTCTTAAAACTCATACAGCCGGGGATTTAGCTTAGAGGCTTAAGTGCCTGCCTGGCAAGCATGAGGTTGTGAGTTAGATCCCTGCTACCAAAAAAAAAAAAAAAAAATCATACCATTCTTAGATATTCTTTTTTAGTATTTTTCTTCAATGTCATGAATCTTTCTTGATATTTTCATTAGATGTTCCCAGACTACCATTCACATACACAAGCTGATTCTCTTGGGTGCTTCCTCTCCTTTTCATCTTGCTCTATACTGAGGTCTCTGGTATACTTGGTTAACGTCCTTTTAGACATATTCTCTTACCATGGGCTACAGTGTTAGACAGTTAGCTATCACACTCAGCTTTGCAACCCTCTTCTACTCTGCTTTGCAGCTGGGTCCCTATTATGCTCTGTCAAAAGGAGGTGCCAGAGAGTGACCATAAATCTAAGAGAAAAAAGGACTCTGGTTTGTTCCTACCACACCACTTGGTCTTCACTGTCTGGTACCAGCAGCAACATCTGGCTTCTACAGCAGTGGCTGAATCAGCATACAGTTTGTCCAAGCAGGCACTCAGCCTTATGGCCTGTCACACTATCCCCATCTACCAGCATACCTCTCTGGGACTCAGAGAACCCAGTCCCAGCCCATACATGCCCTTTTCAGAGGGCTAAGGTGCAGTGAAAGTCCTCCTGCCAACCTCCAGTTCCAACAACTCTCACCTTTCCCTATTGCCCTCGGCGCCCAAGAGGTACATAGCAACTGCCTCCTGTCAGTACCATCACTAAAGGGCCTGCAAGCTAACTGTCCAAGAAGCCCCATTAGCCATCTGCAATTACTGAGCCCAGGAAATGCAGCTAATTCAAATTGAGATATACTGTGAGTGCAAAATATGTATTTATTTTGAAGGCTTAGTATGACGAAAGATGTGATAATATATCTCACTAGTATATTTATAATGATCATAGGAAAATATTTTATTTTTATTTAAATTTATGGGTACATTTTATGTATACATAAGGATCACATTCATCATAGGGAATTTGTATCTGTACATCATTATATTGATTCTTGGTTCTTTTTTCTCATTCCTCTAGCCTCCCTTCAACCCTTCTTCTTCTCCTTTATTTATTAAAACTTTGGTTCTATTTTTTCCTACTTTTTTTTCTTATTCCTTCCTTCGTTCCCCTTCCCATTTGAACATTTTCTTCCTACTTCACAATATCTATTATACATTTTAGTCCTTATGTATACTTTTGGTTTCTCACACAAGAGAAACAATGTGATATTTACACATGTGTCTGATTTTTTCACTTAAAGAGTATAATATCAAGGTACTTCCATTTATCTAGAAATGTAGCAAGTTTATCCTTCTTTATGGCAGAGTGGTATTCCATTGTTAAAAAAAAAAATCTTCCTTACCCATTCACTGGTTGATAGGCATTTAGGCTGTTCAGCTATTACAAACTGTGCCATGGATGCATATATATCACTGTGGTATGATGCTTTCAATTTCTGGGAAGACACCCAGAAGGGGAATAATTGGGTCAAATGGAACCTATAATCCTAACTTTTTTGAGAAATCTTCACAATGATTTCCAGTGTGGTTGCACCAGTCTACACTCCCACCAACAGTAGAGCAGGGTTCCGTTTTCTCCACAGCCCCTCCAGCATTTGTTACTGGTTGACTTCTTGATAACAGCCATTTTTTATATAAGACTGTATTAGATAAACTGGGGAAAATAAAATTATTTTCACCTATTTCTTTTTTATTTTAGATAGAGTATACAGATGGCTCACACAACATTTCTGTTAAATTGCTCTTAGACTTAGGTTTTTGTTTTGTTCTGTTTTGTTTTTTGCCTCAAGGGCTTTTAAACAACGCATTAGAAATTCTTACATTAAGTTCTCTGTAAAAATTACTGGTATGTACTGTCACTTTAATGGACTCTGCCTACTAGCTATTTATGTTAATAAAATCTATAAACCTTTGATTATTCTTGTCCGTTGTTTTCTTTTACCTGACACATGACTGAAAACTCACCAAAAATTTCTGAGACATTTGCCCTTTTCCTCCAGGAATTTCAAGGTATCATTTCACCTTCTATCTTTTAGCTTTGCAGAAGGAAAACCTAAACTCAGAATGATCCTGTTTCTTTTAGTTTCCATTAATTGTTCTTTCTGTCTGGAAGATTATAAGATTCTCTTATAAATCCTCAGAAATATTCTCTTTATCTTTCAGAAATTTTAGCATCTAGAATTAGACATACATCTTTTCTTTCCAATCTTGCCCAGAATAAAGTGTCATTTCAATTTAGAGAATTCAGTCTCTATCTCAATGAAATGTTTTATATCACTTAATTATCACTTCTCTTTGTTTCCTTCTAGAATTTCATCTATTTCATCAAATATAATATGCATGGAGTTATTTTTCCCTACTCCTTAATATCTACAAAATCAAGATATATCTTAAAATTAGTAGATTATAATCAAATGCCTGTAGTTATAAATGCGACAAATGCCAAAGTACCACCGAAATTTTCTTATGGGTCCCTGTGAGAAGTTGGTTTTCGAGAGTACTCACTTGTCTTTTTGAGGTTGCTGAGTCTAGTGGATGCCTCTTTATATTAATCTGTCTATCCACTTACATTCAGATCCAGTTTCTGGGATACTTTCAAGGGACTTAACTGCTAAATGATGGGAAATGCAGCAGTTGGTGGCTTAGCATACTGGTGTAAACTGCCAGGTGACAAATCTGCAGTCTCTTGTGAAGAGAACTTGAAGAAAGTCTCTGTCATTGATGGTGAACCTTTTAGAACTCTCAACAATATAAACGGCTCACTGAGGCACACTAGTTCGGCACTACTGTTATGTGTCCCAGTCTCCCCACACTTTGCATACAAACCAGTTGACAGAGGCAAGGAAACTTAAAGATTTTCTCAAGAACATTCACACAAACTGGGAACTAACTCTGTAGGTGCTTGTGCTATGTCAGATCCAAGCTGGTGGCTCACACCCATCATCAGACGCTTCTACCAGTAACAAAAAGCTGGCAATAAGACTGAAATTGAAAGGAAAAGACAGTAGAAGTCTGGCCAAGCCTTTGACTTCCTAGAATGTTTTCCATTTTAAAAATTTATATTATAAGGGATATAGCCCAGTGGCATTAAGTGCCTGGCTGGCAAGTGCAAGGTCGTGAGTTTGATCCCTGGTACCAAACATAATAATAATAAAAATAAATACATACATAATTAAAAATGTATATCTTTATATTTTAAATTTTAAGAGTTAAAGAATATTTTTAGAGTTAAAGAATTTAATGGCAATGTTAATAATAGCTGAATGGGAAAATCTTGAGCAATGTACATTAATTCTTAAGAAAATAATTTCTCTACATCATGTTGTTACTACCAGCTACATTTTCCTCAAAAGAAACTGAGATTTAACAAAGCCCTCTTTTTTACAAGCACTGTGAAGTCACTGTGTACAAGACAGGATAAAAACTGTTAACAACAAAATACAATCAAAGAAGCAATTTTACTATGGGATAGAATAACATGGTCTAATCGCTTCTCAACTTTTTGGCTAAGATCAAGTATAGAATAATATGGTCCATTTTGCAGATTACTAACAAGAATCAGACACAACTGAGGGACAGGGTTTAAACAGTCAAAGAATAGACAGACAGCCCATATTTCAGATCACTACTTTGATGAAGTGTTACATAGCAGTAGTCCAAGATTAGACTCCATGGCAAGCACCTATCCTGTAATGCTAGGGACAGACACAGCCAACTGCTGTACAAGTCGACCAGTCAGAGCAAGAGTGACATCCTCTAGAAAGCTGAAGGGCCAAACGAAGTTACATGAGAAAACAGGACAAAGGAATATATGCTGCAAAACCAGTTTTATTCTTAAAACTATTTCAAAACACCTCCAGCAAAAGGATAAATCACTTCCTAAGAATCAAATTTTACATCACTGGGCACAACCACAACCATTCTTATTAGCTTGTTAAACACATGCCTTAGAAAAAGGACAGCCCATCATTGTTTGATCATTTTTTATGCCTAAATCTTGTAACCTGAACAACTATTTCTAAGATAACAATATGCAATATATTAACTAGTGTTAAATTCCTACTTTTTTTGAAATTCTGTATCATTTCTATTTTCTTATTTTTTTTTTGAAATAAAAAGAAAAAAACAAAAAGGACAGCCCTATAGGTTTTACCTCAGCCACCTCCAAAGAAATATGAGGAGGTGAAAGGGCCCTATACCTCAGACAAATCACATCTTTGCAGTAAAAGTCACCTGGGCAGTCACCTGTGTAGGAAGTACAGCAAATAATGTCAGCACACCCAGTGTGCTCACTCTATAACATATTTTCCATAGACATGGAGATCAATTTTCACGCCTCTCTGACACTACTAATCAGTTAAAAATTCATTCTTTTGTAGATTTTTTTATTCCTTGTGTTCCTAATGCTAACGAAAAACAAATTCCAGTAAAAATATATTGATTTAAAAACTTTTACTAAATCAATACAGAGTTTAATTTTATATTAATTTCCATCTTAAGTATAAAGAGATGGCAGAAATATGTAGTAAAAGAGGAAAAAAATCATAAAATTTCCTAAGATTTTACTTAGTATCATTTTCAGATAATTCCTGTTCATTTTATTAAGGTATGACTGACTTTAAAAGCTGTGCATATTTAATGTACATATCTCTTGATGAATTTGGGAATAAATAGCCATATAATCATTATAACCATCAAGACCATTAACATATCAATCACCTCTCAAAGTTTCCTCCTACCCCTTTTATTATTGTTGTTGGGGGCGGGTGCCTGTGTGTGTGCTTGTGCATGTTAAGAGCAATTAACTAAGATCAACCCTATAATACAGTATTGTTAGTCAAAGGCACTGTGCTATACATTCATTTGATACTTCTCTCCAAATTAAATTACAGGCATTCTTTAAGAAGTAAGAATTACAATGCAGAATTCACAACAAAAATAAAAAGAAGTAGCAGTTGCCCAAGATCAGAGCGCATTAAAGAATACTTTTTGAGGATCTAATGTACAGATCACAGGGAAGACAAGGATTGAACTAGCAGGAGACAGAGCATAATAGCTGGGCTTTGCTCTCCAAAAGTCCATAGGGATCCTGGATTTCAATTCTTTCTAACAAAAGATATCAGACCTACATGGGTCTTTTACTTTCAACTTCATTTATTTTGTTATTTTTAGTACTTACAATTTCAATATATAACTTATGTCATTTAAATTTTAAATGCATAATATACTATTAATATTGTATTTATAAAGTACCTCCTTATACTAGGTATTTTAACAAGTATTTTATATATGTATCATTTCATTTATTCTTCACAAAATCACTCAGCTATACTCCCCCCCTTTCAGAGTTTTAATAAAGAGGTAAGATAAATGGTTCAAAAATCACATGGGCAAATACGTGGTACAATTCATATTCTGGATTTACTGTTCATGCAACTGGACAGCAAACACAAGTATTGGTATCATACAACGAATGCCCAGAATGTGCTTCTAATATTTTTTCCTCCACTCTCATACTCCGGAGAAATGCTGCTAACAAGCTTTTCCAAAGGTACAAATCTGCATGTAAAATTACATTAAGTAAAGAAGCATTTAAAAAAGAAGCATAAAATGAAAGATTAGAGACAGATTGATTATGAATACAAAATACTGTGTATAACATTACATAAAAACTAAGAGGTTTATGTTAAGTCTTTTCCCTTCAGAATTACTAAACTTGAGAAGATGAATTAATATTGAGGTTCCTTTTATAAAGACATAAATTCCTATGCAGCCCCACAAACTGGGTAGTTAATAGTGCTAGTGAACTTTCCAAACTCATTCAATAATCAGCAACATGACTTCCAAGGGAAAAGGAAAGGAATGGATAATGCTCCACGCAGAGGGAGTGTGCCCACCAGGCTTTTGAAATGGACCATTTACTATGGAGCAGCCTTTCAAGAAAAACACTGTGGAGCGCTAAGTGAAGCAAGGAGAAAGAGCTGGAAGATTAACTACATTGAAAAGTATCTTGGGTATACTGCCTACATGTTACACCAGTGTTTAACACCCTCAAATCTTAAATATGAGTAGGTAAACAGCATCTACTTGTACAAATGAAACTATATCTCCATGATGTGAACAACCATTCCTAAATTTCAACTGCATTACAGGCCTGAGGAACTGAGGCTTTTTAATTATGCAATATTAGTCATTGACATAGTACTCAAATCCCACACAGCATGAACCATGTTAGCTAAACTAACAAAATGAATAATTTAGTTCTCAACCAGCAGGAATTCACTATGCCACCTTCATGATTTACCTCACAGTATCCATTTCTATCATTTTTGAAGTAACAGCTGTAGGTGTTCAAGATGAGCCCACTGGCTGCCTATCTAGCTTTTGATCCACATCATAAGAAAATTAATCAATCCAAAAAATCCACAGATTTTTTTAAAATCAAACCATATTATTATTAGTGGAGTCCCTTGTTAAATATGAACCCATTAAGAGTCAAAAATTACTAAAGCATAATATAATCAATACAATCAAACCAGATAAAGCTCATAAGCTGTTACTGCCACTGCTGCACAAAAAGAACACAATGTATCCCTTCGAATATGAACTTTCACTTTTTATTATTTGAATTTTCTTTATTGTGCCAAAAAGACTTTTTTAAAAAAAAAAGTTTAAACATAAAAATCCTTGTCATTTTTCTCAAAGGGAGAATTTTATGGTTTCTCATTGTGACTAACAGAGTTGTGAAAGGCAGCAAGAAACTAGATATGTTCATAGCAATCCTGAACAAATTTTGTCACAGAGACCAGTACTTTAAACCTGGCTATTCTCTGACACTTGGCCAAATACCAAAAGTTCCCTGGTTATTCAATTCATAGGAGACCTATCCAGCTTCGATTCAGTGCAGATGATAACCAACATGAAGATTTGAAAAAATAGCCTTTAAATCAGATACTTCTGATCAGATTTTATAACCAGCTAGAATGGTACCAACTCATTGAATTCCTAGTAAAAGTAATTTTGAAAATAAATAAATACTATCAAGAAAGAAAAACTTTAGGGCTAACTATAAATTTCATTAAGATGTGTAACAGATGTTACATGTAAGATAAATATTCATTCCATCTGGCTTCCACTGCGATCCGTTTTATCTTTACAGTGATTTCCAAATATTCCAACATAAAATGCTTACATTGTACAAAAATTAACTACAACACGTTTGTGGTTGCAAACAAGTGTGTCATTTTTTGCTTAGTTCAACATGACTAAGTTTGTTAATGTATTGTGACAGACTTGCATAACATCCTAAAATGTTTTGAACAATGCAGTTTAGGCTGCAATGCAATATTAATGAGTGAATAATGTTCTTGAATATAAGATTTAATATTTAATGATTCAGAATGATGCCTAGATTTGATGCAGAAGAAAAATGTGGTTTGGAATCACTGTACTTATCAGGGGACCTGAGAAAAAGACTACGGATGCTAGGCAAACCTTTAACCTGAACTTGGAACCAGGGTCTCAGGTGCGAAATTGATGCCTCACCAACTGAATTTTTAGCACTTATCAGTATTCACAAGGTCACATTATTTATCAAGTATCATTTATCAGAATTTTTAAACTAGTAGGAGCTCACACGTTTATGCCAAGAGGTAGGAGAAAAAAAATGTTAGTGAAAATATAACACTGTGTAGTCTACACTGAAATACATTATACATTTAGGAATCAAATCTGCCAGTTGCATTAACATGCTGATCTGATTACTCTTCTTTTTTAAAATGTGTGAAACTAATAACATAGCAAGTTGAGATGAGATAATAACTTGTCTCTATATCTTCTATAAAGAAAAACACTTAATCTAAAGTATTACTTAGCAAAGATGGTTTCTGTCAATTTAATCCAATTAATGGGTAATCTACAGATATTATTGGATTTGTTTCATTTGCAAACAATCCTATGTACTAAAAATAAACTAAAGAACAGAAAAGAGAAGCTGAGGCAGAAAGACTGTTGTTGCCCGTCGGTTTGAGACCAGGCTGGTTACATAGTAAGTTCAAGGCCAACCTGAACTACACAGCAAAGTGCTATCTCAAAAACAAAAAGAAAGAAAGAAAGAAAGAAAAACAAGAACAAGAAGCAGCAGCAGCAGCAGCAGGTGCAGCAACAACAGGAAAGAGATTAGGATTTACTGAAATCAGTTAAATAATACCCAAAGTCACAGAGCTGTAAGAAAAGAACTCCTGACTAAAATGTTAATAATACTATAATTTTAAACCAAACACTAGCCAAAGGAGAAAAACAAAGGCCAAATTTGCATTTCTTAAAAAAAAAAAGGCCATTAATCACTAAAATTTATCCCAGAATTAGAATCTCTGAGTTTAAAATAAGTCTGAATTTACCAATAAAGCTTTTCCATGCCAATAGTTTTCTCTATGGCAAATGATTGTTATAGAATCAAACGAAGTGATACTATTAAATCCTAAATTAAACACAAAATGAAAAATCCATGTTAATACTGAGTACTTACAATGTTTCAGGAAAATACTACACAAAACATTTCCCCAAAATTATCAGTGTTTGTTATATTTTTAAAAAGCAAAGGTTATTTGTGTTGCTAAACTAGTTCCCCTCTAATGCCTAAACTTTTACTGAAGTCATATTTTGATAGTTTACAAATGTTCTATCAGTTTAGAAAAAAAAATATCAGGAATACTCAATGCCATATTATTCAATTAAAATAACATGTTTTAATCATAAAAGTACTCGCTGAGCAGTTATTGCTTAGGACTGTGTATTACGTTAAAAAATTCCATCAACTCTAATGTCAACTATGGTATCATTCCTCTTTATATAGTATATACGTAACATTATTATATTCATTCTATCCCACTTTTGCCAGATCAGAAATTATATTAAAAATTATTCCAAAAAAAGACAAAATCAGAAAAAAATTGCTTAGAAGTTTATACTACAAAGTCTTGAAAAGTTTGCTCATGATAAGTAATAATCTTCATTCAATATGAAACCTTTATTACACCAAAGTCACTGAAAGTGATTCTGTTAAACTGTCTAAAAGATTGATGCTACAAATTCAATGAAAATTATCAAGATTCTTTCCAAGCAATAGTCCTGATATTCCCTCCAGGCACTAGCAGTCTCTTTAAATGTGCACAGATTCAGCAATTAAGACTCTTCTCAATGTCAATGACTGAGTTAAAAAGGCATACAGATATACATCTGATTTTTTTTAGCTACTTCAAACAAAAAATATCCAATAAATTACAGCAGCTTTTATTAGTCTCTAATAATGTACTTAAGGAAGAAGAGAATATTTAGAAAAATACAAAAGAAATTATTAATGATCATTCCCATTAGGGAGTGAGATGGGGTGCTGGGCATTAGCTTGATTTCTGTAATGGCATTTTTATGCCACTGTCTTGCATTTAAATAAAGCAAAACATTGAGAGCAGCATAAACACAAATACATAGAAACTATAAATATCCAAGTTTTCTAGAAATATTTAAAAAGTTAAAAAAATTAATTGAAATTAATTTTAACAATGTATTTACAATACATCCAAAATAATACTTCAATATGCAATCAATACAATAAAATTGGGGTTTTTTTTGGTTTTTTTTTGTTTTTGCTACCAGAACTCAGGACCTTGTACCTGCCAGGTAGGCACTTGTGCTGTTGAGCTACATTCCTTGGCCAAGAAATTATTAAAGAGACTATATTTTATATTGAGAACTTACCTCAATTTGAACAAACCACACTTTATGCACTTCCTATCCACCTCGAGCACAGGACAACATAGGGCAATAGTAAGTCACAAAGTCATACACCTAAGTACAAATCAGGTATTTTCTCCTTAAATATCAAAGCAATGAAGAAGTCTTCTTCTCCTTCTCCTTCTCCTTCTCCTTCTCCTTCTCCTTCTCCTT